>JBAKGM010000412.1:3772473-3806249 GCA_037177215.1 Asparagus racemosus | reverse complement strand
TATATAATTAAAAACCAGGCCGGGCTTCACCAACTTGGCCCGGACCGGGGCCCAGATTTTCCGGGCCTTACCCAGGGCCCAGGCTGGGTTCGAGCCGAATACCGGGCCGGGTCCTGGCCCGAAGCCCGTTTGGGCTGGAAAATCGGGGGCCGGGTTCGGGCCTAGCTGAGTCCGGGCCGGACACCGGGCCGGTTCCGGGCCCAAAGCCCATTTGGACAGCCCTAATCGTGTACGAAGAATTACGGCAGGATGTAAGAGATTTGTAGAGTTCGCAAAGCAAACTAATGTAGAGATGAGCAACCTCCGTTGAAAAATTATTACATATATATGTAGCATATTTACCTCAACAAGTGGCTTTTTACCATGCAGTAACATATCTACACTCCTTTCCGTCTGCACAGCAAAAAGAAGAAGAAAAATGAAATTTTTTTTTACGGGATTTATTATCATCTTCTTCAAATGAACTGCAGTGTTGCATCAAGAAAGAAAACTACCTAAATAACATCATAACAAAAATCTTGATAGAATAAACGAATATAAAATGACAAAAATTTTAGAATGGAATTGCAAAAAAGTGTAATTTTACATGATTAACAAATTCGCAACATACCCGATGAGTTACCCAATAATTCCGCTCCCTCATCTCAATAAGGAAAGGAAATGTTGGCGGAGCCTTCCTCTCGAGAATGCTTTTTTGGCTACGTCTAGCTCTGGCTTCATCATCTCCTAGAGTAACAGTCTCCACTCCTCCAACCTGCTTTGATAAAATAAACATAAGTTGGAGGTCACCAGAGTTTTCCTTTTTAACTCAGTACCTCACGCTAGTAACTAGTTCCTTAATACTTATGATGTGTCGTATAAATGCTGAAAGCAACTCACTGAGTTACTGTACAAATTAATCTCAGCAATGGATGGTCAAATATACCAATTAAGTTCACAAAAGATGAGCTAATTATCTTCAATTTCAATATTGGATTCATTTCTGAACTAAGAAGGGGTTTATTACAGCGTAAACTTCAAATATACACGAAACAACCAAACACTGACAAGCTTTATTAAGAAATACATGGTGAGTCAAGTTGATGAAGGTATTATTCAACACAATTTGAGATTCTCCATTATTGATGTTCTAGCTTTCATCATTCCTTGATGAAGACATACAATATCTGACAATATTACCGAGTTTCTTTAAACTCCATTACTTGTCAGCGGGAAGCAGAATGATATTATTGGTTATAGTGTTCAATTCATGCAACCTAGAAGGACCTACAAGGTTGCTCTGCTCAGTTGAACATATTCCAGAGAGAAAGTAAGTAGACAGTTCAAATATCTTCTGTATAGTAGTCGATGGACTAATAGATAAAATTTTTAGTTATACCCTGTGTTGCATGCATGCCTCAATTAAGATATAAGTAGTCATATCAGACATGTATCTGATATTTGATGGATACATGTCAAATACCACTTTTGACATTTCCTAAATGTTGCAGCATAACCTAATGAATCGAAAACTTCTCCTAGATACCAAGACTAAGAAGAAATAGAATGTATGAATTGTAAATTCACAATTATTAGATCTGTAGAAGGAGTGCGTTTTATATTTGTCCTGGTTCCTATAAAGGAAGTCTATTGTTCACTAAATATTAATTTAGACGATTGATAATAAAAATGATATTCAGAATCTCATGAGACTTTAACCTTTCTGCTCTTACGAATTCACAGTTAGGACCTCAATGGAAGAGAGTGTTGATAAAATGATTTAGTGCAACATTTCGAAAGTTAACATTAAAAACCAAAGTGAAGTTTACCAGATCAGCAAGCGTCGGATTTTTTATTATATTCCCTAATTGTTCTCCATGAGCAGTACCAATAAGCATTACTCCTCTTTCAGCAATGGACCGACAAGCAAGAGCCTCTGCTTCTGTACCTATCTCATCCACAATCACCACTTGAGGCATGTGATTCTCTACGGCTTCAATCATGACCCTATGCTGCATAGATGGTTCCGGAACTTGCATTCTTCTCGCACCTCCGATTGCTGAATGAGGAATATCCCCATCTCCACCAATCTCATTGCTCGTGTCTACAATTACCTAACTGATGAAAAATGTCAAGTATCATATGCTTTGTGATGCTAATATAAAGGGTTAATTGCACATAGACCCCCTGTCGTATCGCTGTTTTGAATCCTGTAGTAACATTGCAGCAGATAAACTCCTGGGCTTAGATTTTTTTTGGGGACTCTTTTACCCTAGTATAGACTCACTAGCTTCGCCCAGGGGCAATATTTGCCAAAATTTCACTAAGGGTAAAAGTGTCCAAAAAATCCATGGGGTCTCTCTGCAACAATGAAACTACAGGAGTAGCAAGTTCAAAACAGAGATACTACAGGGGGTCTATGTGCAATTAACACTAATATAAACTATCTACATAAAGAACACTGGATATACCACTCTCTTGTGAAGTTCATCAGCCAAGACACGTGCAATCTCACGCATGACAGTTGTCTTACCCACTCCAGGCCTGCATCCATATGTACAAAGTATGAACACCAGACGATAATTGTAGTACTCCATGCAAGTATAAATTTAGACATGTAGTATTGACATATTCAAAGGTAAATCAAGTCTCCACGTCAAGCATCACAAGAAAAATTATTAAGCAATTGATTGACAAGTATACCAAACTTTTATAAGCAGCACAAAAAGCATTAGAGAATAAGTAATTGGAAACTATTTTCATGAGTACATCTTATTTTATGTTCTTTCGGTAATAATTTCTTCCTCTCAACATAACAAGGACAAAATATCCTAAAGAAGAGAGTAGTATACCTTCCTAGAAATAGGATGCTTTCTTTGTATTGCAGAAGATCACGAACCATATCAACATGACCAGTAACTGCTCGTCCAACCCTGCATGTTAATCCAACAATAAGCCCTTTCCGACTTCTTATTGCAGATATCCTATGTAAAGTGCCCTCGATCCCTGCTCTGTTGTCTCCTCCAAATTCTCCAACAGAATTCTGAGCTTCCTCCAACTCTTCTTGTGATATCTAAATAATGAAGAAAAGACAACATACAATAATTCATTTGGACATAATCCCACAGCCAAGCAACAAGCAAACTTCACACTAGCAAAAGGCATAAGCAAAGGAGTTTATGGATCTCTGAAATCACTAAATAGGGTGCTACTGGACAATAACACTAGAAGCCTGTGATAACTAATATGCACTGATATTGCAGCTTATGATATAAAGAAACAAGATATATTATTAGTACGAAACTATACTAAGATTGAAAAGTGAAAAAAGAATAAAGGTAATCATCCACCTCAGTATTCCTTAAGTACTGACCGCCAGATTCACCAAGAAACCGTGCTTCAGGTCGGCGTCCCAAATCTAGTACCACCTGTACATGAGATAAACGAATCATACAACCATTTCAAAATCTTGCAATATTTCCATAATTTTCTCCTTGAGATAATACAAAACTGAATCGTGATAGATAAAATCATCAACAAACACTTGTCTTTATTCCTATGCGGGTTACTTGCACAAACATCCCCTGTAGTATCACTGTTTTGAGCTTACTTCTCACGTAGCTTCATTGTTGCAGACAGACCCCCTGGTTTTTTTGGACTCTTTTACCTTTGGTGAAATTTCGGCAGATGTTGCCCCTAGATGAAATTGGTGAGTCTAAGGGTACAACAATTGACAAAGCCTTTATCCCAAATATTTGGGTCGACTATAGGAATCCTATTCTTCCATTCCGTTCTATTATAGGATATCTATTCCGTGAAGCTAACCACTATCACATACTTCTTAATTGCTTCCAATTAAGTTCTCTTGTGTCTACCTCTAGATCTCTTTGCCCCCATTAACTACAATATTATCACTTTTCCTAACCGGCGCGCTAATAGAGCTCCACTGTACATGACCAAGCCACATTAGTTGATTATCTCTTATTTTATCCACAATAAGAGCAAACTCTAATTACTATGGACGCACTCATTTCTGAGGGTAAAAACAGTCAAAAGAATTATTAATCTGGGGGGGGTTTATCTATAACAATGAACTACATGGGTAGTAAGTTCAAAACAACAATAATACATGGGGTCTATGTGCAACTAACCTATTTTCTATCTAGAAGTGAAGCATAGATTTGCTAATGAATGCAACATAAATAAAATCAAGGATGTTGTGCATGTTTAGAATGCATTACCTCTAGAAGCTGAGCCCTCCTAGGCTCATTTTGCAAATTCTCTCGCAAATCTCTGGGTAAAATCTGCAAAATTGAGCCAGTGACGGAATGAATTAAACAGAACTTGCTCAAGAATTAAATTGAATGGATTTGCCTCAGGGTGACTAATATTGAAATAGAATACATGGTTTTCACCTATTTCAAACTTGAAAGAGGCCAATATGTATTTTTCCAAAAAGGAAAATGGCGCGAAATAATCTCACATGTCAAACTTGCTTTCAGAGGCTTAATCTGAAATGTGTGATCTAGGAGTGGATACATGGGTTTAGTGTGGGGCATGCCACATTTCTTCCATTCATGATGCATCTCAACATGAAAACAACATAGTTGAAGGCAAGCTGCAAATGTTACAGTGCACAAGCAAAAAGTCATTGATAGTAATGTTCCGCATATTTAAGTTTTAAGTTTGGGATTTTCAATAGAAATGTTATTTGTATAAAAAGGCACTTATTTTGAAAATGTGTCAATAGGTCTTAACACAAGAATAACCATCTTCTTTCTCTATTGAAGCAATAAACAAACTACCTACTTAACTACATATTGATCACTTCAATATTAGTAATGTATGCGTTAGGAACACAGACTTTACTACTACTAACCTTCTCGGCAAAAACCCCAAATTCAATTTAATAAAAGAAGTGCTAAAATCATTCATTACGGAATGACTATTTTCTAATTCAAGCTGTTATTTGGTTTTTCAACTCCATTAAAAATGAGAATTCACCCGTAGGAGCCAGCAATATAGAAGTCATTTTCATTTAGAATAAGCTGAGCTCTGATTCAATAATAGTAACAAGCTTATTCAAGCAAACCATCAAGCTATTACCCCCCACAAGTAGCCTAGTTGTTGGGGCTTGGGCCTTTGCTCAAAAGGGCACGGGTCGTGTTAGAACCATACCTATAGGTACAGTTCAACCTCGTATCTACGACTCCAGTTCAACTGCGTACCTACAGCTACAGTTCAACCGCCTATATCTGCAACTATCCCCATCATCACAGCTAGTTGCAACACCATCATTCTTATAGCTCTTGTATAACTGACATTCTATTGTATAATTTGTATATAAATGCTTGGATCAATACGTAAGAAGTAGCGCTGATAGCCAAGAACCTTGCTCTTTGCAATAGCGACAATAGAGTTGCTGTGAGAAATCAAAAGTGTTGCTCGAATTCTGATAGGAAGAAAACTACTGAGGTAGCCAAAACAGTGTGCAATGATGGTGATGGTTGAGCTGCGACAACTAGTGGGGAAAGCATCGAAAGACGTGTCTCTTCAGAAATGAACTTAGCAACTGCATCATGGAGACTAAGAGGATTGCCACTACTCAAGAGTATCAACTTCATCAGGCACTCCAAGATGCTCGCCATAGTGATTAGTCCATTCAGGACTTCTATTTCTTATTATTAGGCTACTACGAAGAGCTACAGACAATGGATGAACCTATTCTTGAAATGCTTTCCCACTATGGTAGTGCGTTTCAGAACAAACATGATCATTAGTAGTTATATCACTTTGTCCTACACCTCTGTTCCAAGTTTAAAGGCTTGCATGGATAAATTCTTCATCGCAGTCCTCTCCCCAGCCTCTGTGAGGTGGTTGCTAAGTTCATTCTTGAAGAGACATGCTTTTAGATGCTCTCCCCTCCAGTTGTTGCAGCTCAACCCTCACCATCATCACATGCTGTTTTGGCTACCCTCAGCATTTTTCTTCCTATCGAAATTTGAGCAACACTTACGAGTCCTAACTTTATAAACCCATTTAAAGCTTACTGGTTTAACACTGAAGGGTAAAGGAATAAGGTCTCAAGTTTTATATACAAATTATACAATAGAATATGAGCTATACAAGAGTTGTAAGAATGATGGTGTCGGCACTAGCTGTGTTGATGAAGATAGTTATAGCTACAGGTGGCTGAACTATAGCTATGGGTAGGCTGAACTGTAGCTATAGGTATGATTCTAACAGTCCCTCGCAAATTCATGGTGGTTTGAAAACCGAGAGTTTGGATAATTAGTGAAATTGAGAAATAGTTTGAGCTTTGGTAAACAAATCTACAACTTGATACCACATACTCCTATGAAAATCTAAGCTACAAGACGAGCTTTGTACCGCTCAATAGAATCGTCGAAACAAGTCCTGACCTAATAAATCCATTTACAGCTTACAGGTTTAGCACATGAGAGTAAAGGAATAAGGTCTCAAGTTTTTATATACAAATTATACAACAGAATATGAGCTATACAAGAGCTATAAGAATGATAGTGTCCATACTAGTTGTGATAATGAGAATAGCTGTAGCTGTAGGTAGCTAAACTGTAGCTGTAGGTAGGTTGAATTATAGTTGTAGGCAGGCAGCTGAACTGTAACTATAGGTATGATGCTAGCAGCCCTTGCAAACTTACGGTGGATCGAAAACTGAGAGTTTGGATAAGAAGAACCGAAATTAAGTATTGAGCAATGGCAGATACTACAGTTGAGCTAAAATGGCTCCGCACTCTTCTGCGAGATATCGATGTCTCAGTTCTTTCTCCAATCACTTTATATGTGATAATCAGAGTGGCATCTCTATTTTCACAAATCCAGTGTTCCATAAGTGCACCAAACATATTGAGATGGATTGTTGTGTGATTCAACAAGAGCATGTTGCTGGTAATATTATTCTCTCATATGTTGCTTCCAAGGATCAAGTCACAAATTTATTTACCAAGGCTCAAACTCTTTCTCAATTTCACTACTTATTATCCAAACTCTCGGTTTTCCATCTACTGGATTTTGTGGGGGTTTGTTAGAATCATACCTATAGCTATAGTTTTGCTGCCTACCTACAACTACAGTTCAACCTACCTATAGCTACGGTTCAGCCGCCTATAGCTACAACTATCCTCATCATCACAGCTAATGCTGGCACCATCATTTTTACAGCTCTTGTATAGCTCATATTCTATTGTATAATTTGTATATAAATAATTGGGCCTTTTACCCAAACTAGTCAAGTGAAGAAGTTCTCTTTTTCCAAATCCAATTAATAGGTCAATCTATATCTACGGTACGCCCCATCCCCAATTTACAATTATTAGGTATTGCAACACTTGTGCTATTCACATGGGTGGGGCGGGGGGGGGGTTACTTTGCTAATTGCTGGTACTTAACCAAGATTCCTAGCTAAAATAAAAAAAATAAATAAAAAATAAAAAAAAGAAAAGAGAAGGATCATCTTTTATTGTACATACCCATCAATATCACAAATAACCACTTCAGGCTCTTGTTTATCTAACAAGCATGACACCCATAAATGTAATCTCAAGCCCAATAATAAGAGTGAAGCAATCCACAACAAATGACCCATATCATCTTTGCTTGAATATACCCCCATCAATATCACAAATAAACACATAAGGATGATGAATTTCTCTCGGAAATACAATAATCTCAAAAGGAATGCATGTAATTAGATACAAGGAGTGAGCTGAAGGGGTTGCCAACCTTGAGAAGATCCTGTATATCGTCTTCTACGATTATAAACCCATCTTCTACGGGTTTCGATGCCACAAACGATGTGATTAAGCAACGGTTGTTCCTCTTTTGAGTAAAGAAACTGGGTTTAAATTGTTTGTATGGGTTGAAATTTGGCGAGATTTTGGGAAGTAGATTCCAGGGGTTAGTGGAGATCGCGGTCATTGTCATTGAGAGACAGCAGCGAGAACGAGGGAGAGCATAGCAGAGAGCGGCGGTATGCCTCACATAATAGATTACGATTTTGCAGGTAACCCCCTTTTGGCTCTTTAAACTTGCAAAAGGAACCCCATTTTTTGGGAAATTAGGAAACTTTGATTTAAAAAAAAAGGTAAATTATGGCTACATTTTTTATGGATACGATGAAAACCTTGGGACCTGAGGGCGCTAGCGATATTAGTCCCCAGGCCATTTGACATCCTCTCATGTAGAGCTCCATCATATTACACGCGAGGGAAATATCTATAACCTTCATACGTTGAGAAGACGAGGAAGAGTTCTATTATATTTCATTGGGGAATGGCGAAAATCTTTGGACAAAAGAAAATCTCTTTCTACTCGTGCATGTACGTGTAGTATGCAAACAGCCTTCAATGAGACTGTCAAACTTTCGACCCTTTTTGTCGACTTCAAGTTCATTATTTTCTTCCACTTTGCGTGACAAATAACATGCACTTCCACTATGAATGTGAATCGTATGATAGAACTTACAGTAAAAAAGTGTACATAGACAAACACACAGAGTTCACATACATTACAACCCAATCGAGGGGGGGAAGGTCCACGTGCTTCTTGAGCAATAATAGAAGCAGCACTTATAAATCCAAACACATAGTAAATTAGCAAAAAATACAGCTGCTACCGTAAAATGATAACAAGGGTGTCAGCCTTTACTTTCAGAAGTTAAAAACCCTTGATATATGTCCAGGGATTATAAACGCTACAGCTATTCCTTCTGAGACAAAATATTTGCCATAAAGTCAACTTTACATCACAACAGTATGAAGGTATATCGACATGCCACCACCTTAGCGAGGTAAGATCGAGTTTTTTGGGACAGGATTTCAAACTTTGAGCAGATAGGGAGAAGGTGTAGAAAGAGGAAACAAGAAGAAACAATTTCAGACTGAAAAATTGCCGCTAAACAAAACACAATTGATCTCCACCCTTAAAATTATACAACATAACTATCTTGCATCGAAGACGCCAATTCTCTCCCTCTCTCGAAGGAGTAAAGCTCAAAATTCTGTGTCCAAGCAAGCAACCATGATTTTCGACACCATGGACCGTGCAAAAGGTATGTAGCTTAGTGCGTACCTGGTAAAACAATTAGTGGTGAGGTCAAGTACAGTTCTAAGAAATATTAAAACTAGGACATTACAGTATGAGTATGAAAAAAAAACTATATATAAACAAGCATATATGATAAATGAAACACATACATATATGATTACGCGTACGAAATACAGCATAAGCACATAAAATTGTACACCGTTCATGAATAATGTGAACAAACTTGTTTTTCTGTAAGAAATAGAAAAAGATTATATGATGTAATGCATCTAAAAATCAAATAGAAAAATATAAAATTCTTCATACATTCAATTTTTACCATGATGGATATATCCGCGATCTATCTCCAGTACGTCCAAGATAGGTTAAAAAGAGCATTTAACAAGTATCCATTAAGTAATGGAGTGTCCAAGTATAGGATACATACTTCAACTATGACTTGGCGTCACGTTGTTTCCAACCATAAGGAGAACGCCACAAGTGTGAAGTCTCAAGGGTGGATGACTTAATAACATCCTGGTATTTAATGATAACTCCATTCTTTATAGTTTATACTAATGTTCTATGGAGTTTTGCATGATAACTCCATTCTTGATAGTTTATACTAATGTCCTATGGAGTTTTGCATTGTGCTAAATAGGTTGATGCAATGTAATGCAAGCCATGAAGCACCAAAGAAGAATGGGTCTGAGTGTACATCAAAGAAAAGTCAAGATGAAGTCTCTGCTACATCTTTGTTCAACCTTCATAGTAAATAAAAAATAAAATAAAAATAAAAATGAAAATAAAAAGTAAAATAAAGATATAGGTGGTTGGTACATGCGCTCCAAGAACTATTGTGAACATATCAAGTAATAAAGGAGCTATGCAAGTGGAGCACTGCGAGTAATCTAGACAGTAGAGGTTCCAATAAGGGTCATACAATCTTCTTCGATTCCCAATGGCTTCCTTATCCCAACAAAAAAAAGGAGCTTTTTTTGAAAGACATATAAAAAAGCAACTGTATCATTGTCATTTTGATTCCAGGGGATATTTTGAAAGACACAAACAAAACAACTGTAGAATATGAACCTGTGTGAAATGTAAATAAAGAAAAGTGTTATTTAACATCAAGTGAGAGTCAGAAGAGCAACTTACCACACAAGGGCACCAAACTCCAAGATAATAGCCAACAGAGTTAAGAGCTTGTTGCGCACCTATATCAGAAGGGAAAGAGCGCTTAATTTTTGAATCATGTGATATCAAAATGTGAACTTGAAAAGAATGGTTGTGTTAACTCATAATGCCATGTTACTTACATAAAAAGCACAAAAGAGAGATATTATCATGCTGGCAAGGTATATAGCAGTTGCATATATGCGCACGGGATCAAGCATCATTGTAACCTGTCGTTTTGGGCCTATGAGAAAAGCTGTGCTGCCATAAAAAAGGACATTGCCTCATGATCCCAGTCAGATATACACATGCCAAGGGGGAAAAATAACTATTGAACAAGAAAAGGTTCATCTTCTGATGATCAGTGATACGAACCTCCCAAGTGCAAGTAAATTGCCAAAGGTAAATGTCACTCCAAATTTGATTGGATTCAAGAACACGAGCATAGACTGCATCAAACACAAGCACACAGCATAAAATTATCAACAGTTGATAGCCATTTAAAGAAGAAAATAATCTAAGGTCCTAACAGTTTTATATATACTATTGATATATAAGATAATGAGATAATCTTTACGCAGCTTACCAGGAATGTACAAGCTAAACCCGCAGATAAACATATGGCAAAGCCGTATAATCTCTGATAACAGGGCAAAATAGGGATCAGTTTACAATAATTTAAATATAAGTTGAGTAATAAGTTGGATTAGACATTGCATAATCATACTTCAATGCTTAAAAATTAGAAGTACAAAACGACTTCGAGCAAACAAAAGCCAATTCAGCAGTTGAACATAATAGAGCCAAAAATATTATAAAATATTCAATTTTACAAATTACTATTTAAATCAGGTATAAAATATTCAAATTTCCAAATTACTTTAAATAAATGTCTCTTAATGATAATGATACCAAACAAGGATATAACATGGTAGCAATTTTTAATTCTTACAGATACAATATTTATGCCAAATTTGAATAAAAGTAGGGTTTTTTTCCTGGAAACCACCTTAAAAATAGGATAATTATACAGAAACCATCTTTCAATTTCAATTTATAAATAAACCACCTTTAAGTAGGATTTTGTTGCATTCAACCACCTCCCAGTCAAATTTTTACTGAAAAACAAAAAATAAGCTTAGAAATTTCAAGTTCTAGATACGTGAGTTGTATCCTAATAAAACCTAATCACTAAAAAAAATAAGTCGCATATGCCTTGAATGAGAGTTTTTAAGGGTACTTTTGGGCTTATAATGAAAAGTTTGACTAGGAGGTGGTTGATTGCAACAAAAGCCCACTTTAAAGGTGATTTGTGTATAAATTAAAATTGAAAGTTGCAACAGGCGGATCCAAAAACTTTTGATCACTAGAAGCAAAATTACAAGTATACAAATATAATATTATATGTCATTTTTACCTAAATATTAATGACATCAAAACAAAAGCATATTTATTTCTACAAACAAAATATAGTCAATATAATTACTTTAATAAAAAATTCATTACAATTGGTCCCTCGGTGTCTTTATATTTTGTTGTATGATTTTTTTTCATTTTTGTACAATGAACAATTGAACATTGTTGTATGATTTTCTCATTTTTTATGCTATCAAAGATCTCTTTCAATATAAATGTCTAAGCAATTATTCAACCAGTCATATATCATGTGGCTGCACATTCAATTCTTCACAATGTTCATTGTCAAAAAGTTCTTTTCACTGTAGTAGTAGCAACCAGTAGGATCACAACTAGCTTCACAAAAAGATACAGCAGAGGGTATGCAACTTGCTTACTTGTCTCCATTGACTTTTCAGAAAGATCACCAAGTTAAAAAATCCATCATCTGACAGCACATTTATAATATAATTCTTAAGTTGTCCATCAAATATCATGGTTTCCACTGAGGAGAATTTTAGAGGATAGAACTGGGCAATCTGAATAATATTTGTTAATCAAAATAATTTTTGTTAACCAAAAGCAGCAATATATCTTGTGGGCTCAAGCATGCTACATAAAGGAGCAATTTGGTATTTGACTCCATAAACTAACTGTTAAGCTACATAAAGGAATTTCAAAATTAGAGCATTATTTGATTTTTAAATTTTGGGTAAACAGAGCAGCTGTGGCTTATTTGGGTGTTTTATTAGTCAGTAGACAATGTTAGGGGTTTAAAATAAATGGGTCAAAACAATGGGGTTCGAATTGCATAAAGACCTAACATATTTGCCAGGGGTCAGTGAGGGCAATTGTCCCCACTGCCCTCACTATGGATCCCCTGATGGAAAAGTGGTTTCCGTATAATTACACTATTTTTAAGGAGGTTTCTATGGGGGAAAACCCTAAAAATGCATAGATGTTTAAAGAGGAATATAAAAAAGCACATGTCAAGGGATAAAAGAATTCCCCATGGACATTTACTTGAGCACAAAGTATAAACTCAACTCAAATTAAAATTTAAAAAACAATAACTTGAAAAAATGACTTATCCAACTAAAACGCTAAACGTGTATTGTCTGGAGCACAGGATAAGCCCCAGACCACATATTTTAATCTTGTGGGATTGCCTCCTTTGTGGAGATAATCATAATTTGCAGGCCTCAAGTTTCTCTGCACAGGAGATGCAAACAGTCTAGAGAGTCTAATGTCCTAATTTAACATAATTCAATATTTTTTATCAGTCCCTTCCATGACTCCCCTTTTATCCTCGATCACTAATGCCTTTCAGGTGCATCATTAATAGTGTTGGAGAGCTCTATTAATCTAACTAGAGAGAGAAGAATCATAGGAGGAGACTGTCAGTTCTTTGAAGAATGCAAACATTAGCATCCACTGAAGCTTGGTCTAAAAATTTTTCACAATCCATATAATCATCTAGATCAAAGTCCAACTCAAAAGAACCCTCCACGGCTCCACCAACATTAAGCCAAGGGGATAGGTGCTGAGTGAATGGTGAAAAAGGAAAGGGCTACAAGCTGGTGAAGTAGTGGGGCAGTGCACGACGTGGTATTAGGTAATTTGCAATTTCTTGATGGGGGAATCGGTCATGGTTTGGAGTGTGGCTATTGGTGCCAACAGGGTATATAAGAATAAGAAGTTTTCAACGGATATATATTTAAACTAAAGATCAACCCTAAAGCACCTAAATAGCCAATTGTATCAACTTAATCATGTTGACGCACCTACCGCCACCCGATACCAACTGTTGGCCATCAATCGGCGTCCTATGCGGGATTGTCGCCTGCAAAAACATTGCCGATATTCCCAATTAGATCTCCTCCATCTCCCTAAAGCAATCGATCACCCGACGATGTGAAAACACCGAGAAACTTGTGTTCGAACTAAAGACAAAAGCAATCTACCACAGAAAATAGAACAAGAGCACAACGATACACGATTTATGTGGTTTGGCAATCGCCTATGTCACAGGGAGAGATTTGCGTCTTCTTTTACTAGAGATTTACAAAATACAAGCTTTCTTGCGTTCTTGAAGAACCCGCAAAAAGATCTCACGAAAAACCCTAGATTTCTCTCCTCCGTTTCTCTCTACTTGTCTTTTACAATATGCAACTCTTCTTAGCTTTTTACACTTAACCTTATACATAGAAGAGCTGTATTTATAGGATCTAAACCGGATACAATACCAATTAGAACTCCTAACCCAAACATGACTCCGAAATAACCAAAGCAGCTTGAAAAATCAGTCGGAGGGTCGTTCACACCAGCCGGTCCAACCGGCTTTTGCCTTTCCGCTTCGTTTCCTACTCTCCCGATGTCTCTCGGGATGAACTACAAGGCTGTTTCCCAACAAATCAGATTATTGAATGTTTGATTGAGGCAATGTGGAAGTCTGTTGATAGTTAATTCCTATTTAAAAAGATACCAAGCCGACACAAATTTTAGAAGTGCAGATTCCCAAAGATTTTTTGGCTAAATGGCACTAAAATACCCTATTGTTTCACCACATTTACACTTAACAACCTAAGTTGTAAAAAGTAGCACTTTAATACCCTAAGTTGTTAAAAATTGGCACATTAGTACCTTTTAGTAGTGGTCACGAAAATATTCCTAGGAATATGTCCTGAAAACTAACAGAAGGTATTAAAATGCTACTTTCTTACAACTTTAGGTATTAAAGTGTCACTTAATTACAACTGAGGGTACGAAAGTGCTACTTTTTACAACCTAGAATATTTAAGTGTAAATGTGGTGAAACAACGGGGTATTTAAGTGCCAGATTTTTACAACTTTAACTTTTTTTTACAAACTTAGGGTATCAAAATGCTACTTTTTACAACTTTGGGTATTTAAGTATAAACATGGTGAAACAATAGGGTATTTAAGTGCCATTCAGCCAAGATTTTTAGGGGGGGGACTTGTCATCAACAAGCTCAAAACCTAGGAAAATCCCAGTCAAACATCATCGCAGTTGCTCGAACACATTACATCCGATAAAAAACTACATTTTTTTTACCTCTAGAAAAAGTATCGCAAAGGAAAATCTGGCTACATTTCACACTTCCAATGAGACTATCAAGGTAGCATAAAATTCTGCTCTAAGTTCCCAATTTTCCAGTGATTTCCCTAAGACTCAACGAATCCTTGCCGATTTCACCAATTTACAGCAAGAAGAGTTAAAACCCTAGATCCAGACGAGCCATAGCTAACCCCACAAAGATCACGAAACCCTAGCCAGTGTAAAAATCGAGAGATACCTGCTTGGTCGTCAGAGTGCAGTCCCGATTGAAGTCGTCGTAGAAGGAGGAGGAGGAGGTCTCCTCGGCCGCTTGCTGCTCCTCGTCGACCTCCATTCCGACGAGCATCTTCGCTCTCTCCAGAGCTCTGTTCATCTTATCCATGGCGATCGCTCTCGATTGAGATCTGAGGCGGAGCTGAGATCTATAGTCGCTGGTGAGTGATGCTCAGTGGGTGGTAACGGGTCGGGTTCCGCTTGCGGGTCCGTTTCGAGAGCAGGGTTCATTTGGGAAACCCATATCCACTAATTTATTAAATTTAATCGATGTTTGTTTTTAGATATTAGTCCCTAAACATCTTCAATAACTGCATAGTTGTCCCTCAAAGCTTGGGAATTGCATATTAGTTTCTCAAAACCTATGGGGTCTTGCAAAATGGTCCTTCTAGTTAACAAGGGTTAGGTTTGAGAGGAATATTTCATCAAATGTAACGGTTGGAGGCAAAGTGAGGTTTACCCCTTTCTTATGTTCCCAAGCTCATTTCTTAATGGGTTTAAACTCAATGCTTGATTAAAAAAGTCCAAACCCACTTCAAATCTCCAATAATTTGAAAAGAATCCTAACCTAAAGTTGAACTTCACATTAAAGAGAGAGGTGGTTTAGTGATTGCCGATGTTGTGTTAGGAATTAACCCAACGTTAAATGGATCATTTTGCAAGACGCTATAGGATTTAAGGGACTAGTATGCAATTTCAGGATGTGAGGGGCTAATATGTAATTATTGAAAGATTGCAAGGACTAATATAAAAAAACCCTATTTAATATTTCCTCTAAAAATTCCATAAAAAAATTTATAAAATACCGCCTCTAAAGATATGTTTAATATTACTGAGATTTCAAAAGAATTTTTTATTTTTCTTTTATACTCATAAGATCTTTTCATTTGTGCTCTTAATAATATCAGTTGCATTTAACTATTTTCTTTTTTTAGTGAAAGGATGGAACTTCCAAAATCCCTTAGTCAACTAAATTTTAAAAAAAATGGAAACAGTTGCGTTTAAGAATGAATTATGCATACAAATTACGCAGAAAACAAAGTTTAAACTTATGTGAAATAGTCATAATAAAAAATGTTGGGTAAAATGTTTACTATCCTTCCATTAGATGACTTTTATGAATTGAAAATTCATTTGCTTTGTCAAACATAGCTTATATGTTTATAAGTCAGTTTTTTTTAAAGTTGTGGAACATTTACAAATGGAAACTTAAAAACTAGTTTATTAAGATGTCATCAAACATGCTGATGTAGAAAAACTTAAAAGCAACATTGCTTGTAAATAAAAAAGCTCCTCAAAGACCCTCTAAAGATTCTATGGTGAAGTGACGATGAAAAATGAAAATATGATCAATAAAGTACTAGGAAAAGTTCATTTTTCTTAATTTTTTTTGAATTATTAAGCTTGGGCTACAAGCTTACAAGTATCGTAATTCACTTGCTCCGTCGGTTTAGGTATGGGCCCTAGAAGTTGAATATTAAATTAACACGGGCCTTTATGCAAAGCCGCACTTTTTCGTGACCCTCTCTGAAAAGGGACGAGATACTTTTACGCAAAAAAGTGCAGATAAAAACGACGGGTTTAAATTGCACTTAAATACACGATAGTTTACCCTACTTTGCACTTATGTACCTTTAACTGTTCTTTGAAACAATTATATACCTTATGTAGTCTTTAAAAATGCACTTATATATCCTCACTTGTTTTGGCTGCACTTATGTGCCCTAATGTTTTCAAAACATGCGATTAAATATACTAAAGTTTTTAAAACTTGCACTTAAATACACTGAGCTATATAAACTTGAGCGTGCATGAGGGTGCAAGTCTTAAAACTTGAAGGTATTTAAGTATCGGTTTTAAAAACGTTAGGCTATTTAAATACAAACTTTAAAAACTTTAGGGTATATAAGTGCTTCCACAGTTGAGGGTACATAAGGGGCTGTTTGTTTAGTCCAAAAAACACAGAAAGTGAAATAAAGAAAATTGACAAGGGATTTTTTTGTTATTTTTTTTCACAATCAAGTGTTTGGTTTGTAAACTAAAAATAAGAAAGTGAGGAAAAATGAGGCGACAACTAGACATTTTCCTTAAAAAATATTTTGCTCTTTTAAAGCCGATTACGGGAGAAAATGGGAATCAAGTCACACATCAACTGTTTTCTTGTCTTTTTAATTTAAACCAAACTAAGGAAAGCGATAGAAAGTAATTATACCTCATGTTTCTTTACGAAACAAGCACAAAAAATACTCTTCCAATAAAGTGAGGGAAACATAAAAAAGTGAAGGAAAGTAAGTTTTGAAAAGTGAAGTAAAGTAACCAAACAGCCCCCAAGTGGAAGTCTTAAAAACTTCTGGGTACATAATCTCTACCAAAAACAAGTGAGAATATCTAGGCGCAACACAGGGGAAACTATAGGTACTTAAGTGCAACGAAGCCAAAAAAAATTTAGTCTCTAGAAGAACACAGGATATCCACTTCAAACTTCACACGTCGAAAAGGGAAATCCAGCAGCAGAGAGAATGAGCGGAGCCCGCGGCGGCGACGGCAAAGGCCTCCTCTGGAAACTTCCGACGGTGAGGTCCAAGGATCTCGGCAAGCTCGGCCCCGGTATCGGTTTCGGTGCCGGCTGCGGTGTCGGCCTCGGTGCCGGCCTTTTCGGCGGTAAAATCTCCCCAAAAGAACGCAGCTTTATTCAGGTTCTTGATAAAAAAAATTTAAAACTATTTCTGGAAATTCTTGCGCAGGTGCGGGATTGGGAGCGGGATTCCCAGGGCTACAGATTGGAGTTGGGATCGGTGCCGGGTGCGGGGTAGGGTTAGGGTTTGGCTATGGATTGGGGAAGGGAGTTGCTTACGATGAGAACAAGAGGCATTCCAACGTGGGCAAGCTTTTTCGACGGTCGGGGAACGGGCAGGGGGGACTCCCATCTGAGTGAGTGATTTGATTTCTTCTTGGATGATTATTTTCCGAAATTTTGGCTTGATTGGAAATTAATTGATATGTTGGATGCCCAAAGCTTGGAGCTTTGTTAATGTCAGGAGTGTTAAGCAAATGTAGGTTTTGTTAGATACAGGATTTCTTCGAAGATGATGATATTAACCAGGGAAAAGGAAGGAATTTTTTTTTATAATGATATTGTTATAAGCATAGGCTAAATTGCACTTTAATATCCTATTGGTTCCCGAAAAAGCACTTATATACCCCAAGTTTCAAAGCAGATAAAAAATATACCCTCAGTTGTAAAAAACAATCGCTACCCTCTGTCAAGCAACCGTGAGAATATTCTCACCTGCTGCTCATGCGACTAAATTTTAGTGCCAACTACTCGCATTTCTTGTATTAATTACAACTCTACCACCCCTTTCTCCTTATAACCCCTCTCACAAGTGTGTATTTTTCAGAGACTTGATTTGCTATTTGGCGTGCTTAGAATTTCATGAACCCCAACACCTTCAAGGGCAACCCTTATGCTTGCTAGAGTTATGTATGAGAGACACCCTAGCTTTTCATTGAAGATTTGGGGGAGAGAGAATATGAGGATTTTATAGGTAACACTAAAATTTGGGATTTTTTACTGTGGCGGGTTATTGAGGAATGTATGATCATCTTTTCGGGTAAAATTTAACTGTTAAGGAAATTCACACGGTAAACAACTGAGGATATATTTTTGCTTTGTTTTGAAACTTGGGGTATATAAGTGCTTTTTTGGGAAACAATAGGGTAGTTAAGTGCAATTTCGCCTAAGCATGTAGTATAGTTATACAAAGATATCTCTTTTACCGTTCAGCTATTTCACCTCTTTCTGAAGAAAGAATATACTCTGCGATCATAGTTCCAGTTTATCACCTCTTTCTGAAGAAAGAATATACTCTGTGATCATAGTTCCAGTTTACCTTGTAGAAGAACCTTAATTTTTGTGGAAAGTGGTCCGTTTACATGTTACTGCACAAAATTTCAGCAAATATTCATATACAATTTCTTTGTGTAGAGAGGGCGGATACCGACAAATGATGTGACATCATTCTGGCATCAAACTAGAGATCTATGAAGCACTAATATCAAACTGAAATCAAGCAAATACTTCACTGTTTTCTCTATCTAAAATAAGTTGCGAGCATTGTTAACTCAGAATAGGGGTTTGATTAGAAACAAGTCAACAACTTATATATGGTTATAGTTTTTTCTAGTTTAATAGCTCTTTCCCACAGGCAGTTTAAGCTATTAATAGTTTGATGTCTGTTCTGTGATTTATAGTCAAGAATCATGCTTTTGAAGAGTTTATTCTTCAGTTATATTATGCCTTTAAAAAAAAAATAGTGCTGATAGTTGACTAAGCTGGATACTGGAAGGTATCTCAAGGAATCATGAAAGGGGAAGAAGAGAAGTAGAAATTCAAACTCATCAGTTCACTATTGGTTTCACAATGCCTTGTAACCTTGGAAATAATCAGTACTTGAGAACCTATGAAACATATGAAGAAATTTAACATGAGTCAAAAGTATTCACTAATGTCTTTCTTCTTGTTGGAACTCCTATATATAAGACTTCATGCTGTATGTTCATCTTCAAATTTTAAATGCCTTCATCAGTTTATTTGCATTATTTTCTTGGTTGCAAATGGGAATGGGAGTATCTTTTATTTGCCAGAGGTGCTCTTGACCTCTTCAATAAGGGGCTGTCTGGTGTGTTGCAAAAATAAATTGTAGCAAATGTTGCCGCAACAAATATTGCATGCAACATCTGTTGCAAGAAATCAACTCCAAATTTGTTGTTTGGATATCTGTAATTATATTGTAGGAAATATATTTTCAAATGCAAATTTAGTGTTTGTTTGAAAAACAATTAGGCAAAAACTATAAATTTTATCATATAAGGAAACTTTGGTGTAGATTGTTTTTTTCTTTGGATTTAAAAAGATTTTTTGGAACTATTTTTATCTTTCAATTCTTTTTTTTAAGCTTGCTGCTTTTCCTCCCACCAAATTGGCCGTAGCATTTGTTGTAAGTGTTTTCTGCAAAATGCAAGTCCATTTACCTATCCTAATTACAAAATTGTAAACCAAACAATGTATTTACAAATCCGGTTGCTCTATTTAAATTTATAAATTACACCTTTATTTCCATCCAATCAAACAGCCCCAAAAAGAATCTGTTGCCCTACTTGTTTGAAAATGGTTTTGCTCAATGCATACGGCTTTCAGATTACCTTGGCTTAGCTGCTTGCCTGTGTTTTGGTTCTTAAATCATATACAGATTGTATTTTGATAACTATAAGATTGCAGCCTCACTTGGAACCTTCTTTTTAATTTACATATCAGCTTTTCCTTTTACTTTAAGATCCATAGAACTGCCATCCATCACACTGAAGCTAAAATTATTTGGTAAATTTTGTCTTCTTGTTCATTCAACGACACAACCTAATCACTACTAGATTTGAAATTGCTTGCTTTAATGGACTCAATGGTATTGCATATTTAACTACAAGTTTTGAAAACTTTAGGGTGTATAAGTGCTGCCAACAAAGATGAGGGTATATAAGTGCAAGTTTTAAAATTTTTTTTGGTATATAAGTGATGCCAAAAACAAGTGAGGATATATAAGTGCAACACTGCAACCTAGTTGAAACTATAGGGTATTTAAGTGCAATTAAGCCTTATATCCAAATAAAGCAATTCTCACTAAATAAGCAAACCTAGCATATAAATCACCCTTTCTACTATATATTAGTTCAAGAGCAACAAATAAACAAAGGTTCTAAAGTGGTATAGAACATTACTCCTTTTGGTATGATATGCTTCTAAGCTTTAGTTTTGGCAGACTACTCAGGTATGATATATATGCTAAGTTGATTTGAGTTTCTTAAGGGGGTGTTTGGTTCAAGGAAATGAAATTATAGGAAATGTTTTCAACTCATTTTTATAGGAAATGTTTTCCACCCAAATTTTCCTCTCAAAATAGTAGGAAGTTGTTTTCCTACTATTTTGTACTTTTTAAGAAATATTTTCCATAAATGTCGAGTGAACCAAACACATGAAAACTCAATTATAGAAACATCTTTATTTACAAATTTGCCATTTCTCTTAAAATTTTCCTAAAACTTGTGAACCAGACACCCCCTAATAGTTGAGAAAACTCATCCAAAATCAGCCTTTTCTATTCTCAAAATGTTGTCCTGGAGCCAATCGGTGTAAGATTCAGTGCAATGGAAAACAAAATTATGTCCTGAAAGCTATGAAAAGAAACTTCTCAATATTTCAATTAATTATGATGACTTTACAGACTACTAGATGCTAGAGTCAAAGCAAAGCAGATATAATCATATTAAACAATCTTGGGTTATTTCGAAGGCAGAAAATAAGATAACTTGGTATGTATAGGAAGGATTTAGAAATTATCGAATGACCCATCACCTCACGAACATCATTTTCACACGCATATTCTCAGACACCCATTCTTTAAATAAAAACAAAATTGTATCTATATATACTATTACAAAAGAAGATTACTATGTTAAAATTTTTGATTTCCTTTTTACCCTCTCAATTTTGATAATTCCTAATAACTAGAAGTATTAAAGTTTGTGCGGTTCCAGATTATTAGGTTCCCATGAAGTTATGTTTTTGGTTAAGCAATAATCATAATGTTAGTTATCTTGTGAGAACATTTGGGTTCCCATAAAATTGTATTTTGAATTAAGCATTTATTTTTAGTTTTGTTCTACATAATTAGTATTCAACTCGAAAATATAGTTATGTATGTGCTTAGATATGACGAAGGTTGATGTTTTGGAGAAACTAATTATCCAAGATTATACTATGCAAAGGCCTTTTTATGGATGTAAAAAGACACAATCTTCATCTTGATTAAGTTAAATATGAGAGATCTTTGACCGACAATTTCTTCATCTTGATTAAGTTAAATATGAGAGATCTTTGACCAACAATTTCTTCATCTTCTTTCTTTAGAAGAATGGTGGACTTGCTTGTAGTTATATCAGAAAACTGCCCTATGTTGTACTTGTTATGTACAGTTTGCTAATGCAGTAATTGCCTATTTTGTTTTGGGCTCCCATGAAAGGAGAAAACGAGCACTAAAGAACACCTTACAGAAAAAGTTATAGCAAGATGGACAATCATATTATTTTAAGTGATGAAGAGGTAATTGGAAAGTTTAAATAAAAGATATTGAAGGATAAAAAAATGATAATGTACTTAATTCAACAAAATAAGAACTTAGATAACATTAAAATATCGTTAAATTTATAATGAAAAACAAACTACTATGTAAAAGCTATAGAGTTTAGACCATAACGATATTTAATCTCTTTGGTAGGCATTTCCTACATATGAAAACTTAATTTGATGATATACTTGAGTGGACCCCTGAAGTTTTGACTGTTTTGAGACAATCCCCTCAAACTTATTGTTTAAATTATAAATTTAACATTAAAAACTAATTTAATAATATATATATTAATCTATAACTATATCATGCATCACGTACAACGCACAACGCACGTATGACACGCTAATAATATAAAATCTCCTGACAATGAAGTTTAATTTATACGAATCAGGATTAAGTATGTCCTTTATATTTGTGATATTCAAGCCATTACATTTAGCAGCAAAGGCTGTACACTTTCCAATGTCAGTTTACATTCTTCTGCTTCTTTTCCTCAAATTTTCAGGGACCGCATTGATGCATTGCTGGATGACCTGATCATGAATACCAAAAAACTAATCAAAGCAACTTCAAAAGAGCTCGAGAAATGGAGATGAAACGTTTTCAATCACCAGGGGAACAAAGACACCAGTTCAAAGATTTCGAAGATTGCTTCAAAATTAGTCTATGATTTGCCAAGCTGTTGAATGTGCTTTCAGACATTTAAGTTTGATGTTTAAAGATTCCTAGCAAAACCTTATGAATGAGATGGGGTTCACTGGGATGTACATATATTTACTTTATGTAGAGATTTCCCTGTTAAATCTAGGGTTTTATGTGATGGCTTGAACTTTAGATTCATTTTACTATTAAATGACTTGACCGTTGCAACTGTTCTCTCAAGTATGCCACATAAGTACTTGATCCGCGTGATGCTGCGACATCTCATGAAGGGGGAAAAAATCTTTAAGCATTTTGGTTTGAAAATACATTATATACCTAATTACTTTATACAAAATATAGCACTTAAAAAAAAAACAACTTACCCCGCATGAAACTACTAAAATACAAATTGGTTTCAAATTAATTATTTTGACTATGTAGGGTCTTATAGTGATTTAGGAAGTCGGTAAAAACCATTGGAGAGTGAGTAGGTTAAAAATAATCGAGGACACAACTTATAACTTATAGGCCAAAAACATATCTATAGTTCGCGATGCCACGAAACTAGCGACAAAAAAGCCAAAATATAATAGTTAAAACATAGGGCTATATTTCTTTAAATCCAAAGGTTTACCTTGATTTATGTATAGACCCGAGTAGTTCTATCTGCATTTGTAAAACAAAGAAACTTTTGGTATTTATCTTTAAACCCAAAGAGTACGAATACAGCACATTCATCAAGTTACCCACTTAAATCGTTTTTTCTTTCCAATACTACCCTTCTTTCTTCTACCTGGAACCATGAAAAAGAACCAAGGAAAATGGTTATGTGAACCATTATGATTACTGGGTATACGAGTTTTGCGTTGGTTGCGGAGATGAGAAAAGTGTTTGATGAAATGTGTGAGAGAAGATTTGTCACAGCGGCAATGGAATGATCACCCGTTTGAGGGAGGAGGGTAATGAGTTTGTTCCTGATGATCGAGTATTTATTTTTATTTGTGTTGAGCTCTACGCTGGGATTTATAGTTAGCTTTGTATTGAGCTCTATGTCATTAGTACTCATATTGAACTTTTCGATGTTATTTGTAGGTGTGTTGGACTTTGGGTTAAGGTTTATACAGTCAACTCTACGTCGAGCTTAATGTTGAGCTACGTTTGCTATTTGTGCAATTTGTATCAAGTTGCTTATTATATGGCACGCTATATCAGGTTTTATATTGAGCTCTCTAATGAGCTGTGTGTGTATGTGACACTAATTCTATGCATATTTTACCTGTGGATATGAGGTGTAGTGTGTATGTTTTGTAGCAGGTATTCATGAAAGTATAGCAGTCATTTCTAGAAGTATAACAAATAACGTTAACTTTAATTTCAAAATTGTGATTTAGTCTCAGAATTGTAATTTTAATTTCCACCATATGCAATATCATTGTCTACACAAAATACAACCAACACCATAAAATACACGATTCGAACCAACATGTGAAGCTACACACACACACACACAAAACATATCGATTCTTCAAAAAATGGCTATGATACTCCCCCTTCAGACCGAAATATGGTTATGAGTCTACCTTCCATAGCTTCACTACATACACAATAAAAATATAATCCAACATTAATAGCATGTCGCAGGATGTAAATCAAGCTAAGTTCATAAAAAAAATTGCATTGTTTGAAAATCTTTTCTATAAAAGCAATATCAAGTTGAAGTATGTTAGGATTACCTAATAGGATTGGACAGAGCTTTAAAAAGTTGAGCATGCTTCAAGAATTGGGATAATTTAATACCTATCACATTCAGTTTCAAAGATTTTTATTTTGGAAGAGAATTGGGATAATTTCAAATCATTTGCTGTTGTGGGTATTCACGTATACCAGCACATGACCAAATCTTCTAGGTGACTCTATAGCCCCTGAAAGGCATATGTTATACCTCATAGCGTGATTTCAGGCTAGTATAGCAAGAAGAAGAATAGAATGAAAATGTTATTAACACCCATTCTAATAAAAAATCTGTTAAAATCTATGCTTTAAAAAAAAAAAAAAAAAAAAATAGAACATTCAAAACCATAACTTTCTGAGCCCCCAGCGAAAAACATATTCAGGCAATAATGTAAGAGAACTAAATGTTCAAGTCTCACTGAAATACAGTGAGAACGATCAAACACAATTATTAGGACATGAAGCTTATGCCAAAATATATTCCATGTCAATTGTTTGGAGAGCATCTCCATGAGTGAAAATAATGCGCATGATTTTGATTCTCAGGCTTCCCTACTCCAATAATAGTATCTCCTGTGGGCACTAAAAGTCAACTGAGCATGGGGGTCACTGGAAGACTTTTGGTTTCAGAACTCTTGGCAGGAGATGACGTGTGAATTTCGTGTCCACTAAAGCATCCAGTTGTGAGCTGCCCGTGATTGCTGGCTATTTTTTCCTGCAATAACCTCTTTCAGAGGAAATCCTTCTCCTACGGGGTTGTTTGGTTCAAATGTTAAAATTATAGAATTTGTAATCTTATAGGGGATTTGAAATTCATAGGATTTTTTTTACATGTCTGGAGATTTCTAAAATTTTGTTTGGCTCAATATTATCGTAGGATAACAAATCCTGCAATTTGTAATATCTTGTTTGGTTCAAACCCAAAACTGTAGGACAACAAATTTTAGAATCTATAATCTATAGTTGAATCAAATAAAGTTTAGGATTTCCAAATGAACGATATGTGAATATGCTTACTTTAGTGAGCTTGCCTCCCTCAAAAAAATAATACAATTGTACAGCAATTGGGAGTATTCATACCTATTAAATTTTAAACTCCAACGGGTATAAACAGTCATAAACGATTATATTTTTACCATGGCTATAAAAATAGCTCAGTTACACTATTTTAGTGATTATTTTTATTTTCAAGCAAGAAGCCTCCACACAAAAGAATATCTAGATTGTGGAAAATAAATGGTGTGAAAAAAGAGTCAACGAAAAAGACTCAACGACGGAAAAAAAAAAAAAAAGCATTCACCACTTGATTATGTTCTACATGGTTTCCTAAAAGAAGAGAGAGAGAGAGAGATGGGATCAGAAGAGCAGCATGATATTGTGATTGTGGGTGGTGGAATTGTTGGGCTTGCCACTGCCCTTGCTCTTCACAGGTTCTTAACAGTTCCCTTCACTCTCTTTTGCTTTTCTAACAGTGTACTTATCATGATGTGAGTAATCCTGCTCAATTTAATTCCTGTAAGAACTGAAAGACTTTGTTCAGAATCTTCCAAGCCCTGGGGGTAGGATTTACTGCTTGTGTAATTGGGGGAAGAAAGTGAATTCTTGGTAAATAATTCAGTGAGGAGTCAAGCCTGCTCAATCTGATTTCTCCCAGTTGGGGGAAAAAATTGCATCACTTTATGTTAAAAGATGAATAAACATTCTTTAATCAAAATTTTAAAAAATTTTCCCCTTTATTTTTAGGGTTAATTGTGGATAGACCCCTTGTTCTAGAGCCTGATCGCTGACTGTTGTTGCAGATAAGTCCCTATGTGAATTTTTTTGACTGTTTTCCCTCAAAGAAAGAGACAAATTTTTAAAAAAAATAGACCTCGTGAGGGTAAAATAGCGGAAAAAATTCACTTAAGGGTGTGTCTTATAGAAAAGAACATTTTCCCCAAGGCATACTGGCAGTCTGCTATCCGAAGCTAATTCGGAAAAGGAAGTATAACCTCTTAAAAACGTCACTAAATTACCTAATTGTACTCAATTTAAATGCAGGAAAGGGATCGAATCCCTTGTATTGGAGAAAGCTGACAGCTTAAGAGCTTCTGGGTTAGGGATCAATGTTTACCTCAACGGTTGGCGTGCACTCCACCAACTTGGCGTGGCAACAACACTTCAAATGAAATCTATACCTATTGCAGAGTATGTCTTCAGTATGCCTAAAACACGCATTTGTTATGTTGCTTGTTTCCATTAGAATTATAGACATGTTTATTGAGTAATGTAATTCCTTTTTTTTTTTTTTTTTTTTTGATTGTATTTAGGCTGCATGATGGATTGATTACAGGGAACAGGGTGCGGGTAACGCCTTGCAGGTATGTGCAGGTAACTCTTGTCAAATTCTAATGCCAATGTGGAATGATTACTCATAAAGTCCCTGCCACTGCGTTAAAAATTCCAAAGTTGTGGTGCAGGTTGAGGGTTATAATTTTATACTCTTAACATTTCCCCGCAAGTAGATGACCCTTTTGTGGGCTGAAACCTCGACTTATGGAGAAAAATCTTTTTTTAATCCATATTAGAAATTCGTGGTTAGTAAGAGTCGAAACTGGGTTGCTCTGATGCCGTTCAAATGTCCCTGCCACTACACCAAAAATCCTAAGTTTTGGTGAGATTCAAGGGTTATAATGTTGCGGAGAAGATAGGAAGGACGCGAGTTTTTTCCTCCAAAATATAGTTAAGCTTCCTTTTCCTGCAAAATGCCAAGCAGCATCGACTTTGAAAATTGCGTAGGCTCATACATTTCTATTATGGTGTGACTGTGATACCTTATATTCTAGGATCAAGTTGTATTAGCAATGGAATTCAAAATGCACAAATTCAGTCAATCATGTGGGAATAAATAGGTATTCTTATAATCATATTCCTTTTCTTTTTATTTTTGGTGCTAATATGAACATTTTACAACCGTATATTTTTCAACCATAACGAATACATTGTGTATAGGCGTGTCTCGAGATTTTCAAGATTTAAGGGACCATTGGGATCTAATCATAATATAGAAATTGTTCTTTTACCATGGTGTTGAATATTTAGTTTCTAATAAAAAGTTTATATTGAGCTTCTGGTTTATTGACATCAATCCTTACCAAACACCAGATCCAAGATATGATGTGCACAATCGATGGGAAAGATGGCCTAAATATTGCAATTTTTGGCTCGTATTGTTGGAAATTTCATGTGTGAGTATAGTCCCATGCATTGGATAAATTAAGAAAGAGTGATGGAGTTAAGTAGGAGTTGGGGCAACTACTGAATAGGCTAAGCTTTTGGTTTACTCTCTATCCTCAAGAGATGGGGGTGACGGTTCTCAGCCTCTATTTAAAGCTCATTAACTGCAAGTTGGGCCCGATTCTCCCCCAAAACGTGTCATGTTAACTTTGAGAAATGTATACTGTTATTTCTTCTTGATATTAACAATAAATTGGCAATAATTTGATATGTACAAAATTTTTTGTAGACTATTATTATGGAATTCTGAATTTATTCTGGCAATGGAGAATATTATTTAATTAATATTAAACCTCTTTATCTTTTTCATTAGGAATGAAGCACTCCGATGCTTGAAAAGGAGTGATCTTGTCGAGGCCTTAGCTAATGAGTTGCCAGTCAAATCAGTTCATTTTGGATGCCAAGTCGTAGCTATTGGGAGAGATCCACTGACATCTTTCCCTGTTATCCATCTTGAAGATGGAACGAACATCAAATCTAAGGTGATTTGCGAAAGAAATCTTAAAGTTTCTCTACTTCGTATTAAATCATAAAAGATATATTAGAAAGATGATGTTACAAAAGCTTTGTGGCTCTAGTTGACCAACGTCGGTTGTAAACTGTCATGTTTGGTCCTGGGTTTCTTCAATTCTGTGTCCGTGACTAGCTTCTGACTGACGTTGGTTTGCTTCTATTGGCTTCAATGCTAGCCATCTTCAACAAGCATAACTCTTTTGAACTTTAATCATGGTTCATTTCTTGAGCACAATCTCTTCCAAGCATATCAAAACGAGGGCGCATTATCTTAATTCTGGATACCTAATTCACAGAAGTTTTATTATTAGTAAAAACAACCTTAAACATTGATAATTTCATACATTACTGAGTCATTATATTGTAAATTTCACGAAGCTCTAAACCATAAATTTCCTCCTAAAGGAGTCATTCAAAAATAGATCACCTTCTTAGTTTTTCCAGAATAACAAACAGAATAAAAGAAACGAGATATCTTATTGAAAGTTGCATTTCTCTATTTTGAAGGCTCTGTGCCGTTTTAATTTTTAGCGACATAGTCGAAAATGCCCTTTTAGCACGACTCAAAATCCATCAGGACTGATTTTTCACCTGAACCTTATGTCGCTTTGTTGCTACTTGCTACATATAATAATCAAGCAGAAATCATTCTTTTTCCTGATCTCTTCTTCTTCTTCTTCTTCTTCTTCTTGACTATTTTAGGTTCTCATTGGTTGTGATGGATCCAATTCAATTGTAGCAAAATCACTAGGTCTTGAAGCCCCAAGACTCTTCCCCCTGTATACGGTGAGAGGTTTCACAAATTACCCAAATGGCCACATGCATGGTAATAATTTTCTTCGGCATAAGAGAGATGGGGTTCTATTTGGGAGAGTTCCAGTTGACGAAAAGTTAGTTTATTGGTTTGTTTGCTGGCGAGGACAATCTAAAGGTGAGACTGCTGAAGTTGAATCTTTCAGTTCTGAGTACAATAATTCACAAATAGAACTTGATCACTTATCGACGTGCTTACCCACTTCATACTTTTGACACTTTTTCTACTAAAAGTTTTAGTATAATTTAGTGCTTTCACATTATTTATACTGATCTCCTGCTAATAATTACTTTTTAACTGCATTTACCCCGTTAAGACCCAGTTGTGTCGCCTAATTGGATATTTTCCAAGATTAATTATCGTTATCAATGTTTTAATGTTATTTGATCCTATATTAATCAGATTAACTATGGGATGTAGATACAATATAATCTAACATAGTACATACATACAATTATTATTCAGTAAGATAAAAAATTTCACATGCACTAGATTACATATATTGGGACCACAAGATAGATTTTCCAGCATTTATGCTGATTAATTTATTGAGTTTTCTTTGAATAGTTTGTCTAGTATTGTAATGCATTAGTATTTTATATTTCGAAGGAGGTTTGGATTATCTTGCTAATTAGTAGATGCAAAAAGCTTTAAGTTCTCAATTTATATACATTTTCGATCTCTCCTTTAAGTGAAAACATAGTAAGGTATGGTTCTTCTTTTTGCACCCTTGTTCATTACTTTATATTTCATGCAGCATGACTATGAAAATGAAAGCCCTGTGTGTGATGCTCCTGCTTGTAGGTCCACATATAATTTTGGATATACCCTGTACTATCACCCAATTGCTGATAGACCCCTGAGTGAATTTTTTTTGACTCTTTTACCCTCAGAGGAAGAGAAAATTGTTCTTTGATGGATAGACCTCTGAGTTCTATTGTTGCAGATAGACTACCGAGTGAATTTTTTGGACTCTTTTACCCTCAGAGGAAGAGAAACTTGTTCTTTGACAGATAGACGCCCTGTAGTTCTGATAGATCCCTGAGTGAAAATTTTTGACTCTTTTATTCTCAGTGGAAGAGAAAATTGTTCTTTGACAAATAGACCTCCTGACGTTAAAAGAGTCAGAAAGTGTTTAGTCCGGGGTCCATCACAACTGGGTGATAGTATAGGGGGGTCAATCAGAAATTGGGTGATAATACATATTTATGAATTATCTGAATAATATTTATGAATTGTGACAGATTCAGAAATTGAGAAGGTCCCTCAAGACCTCCGAGATTTCAGTCTAGATCTTCTAGAGGAGTTCCCTACAAATGTGATTGAAGTAGTGAAGGATTGTGATCTCGATTCACTAAGCTTTGCTCACACAAGATACAGAGCTCCATGGAACTTTCTTTTCAAGAACCTTTGGAGACGCACAATGACAGTTGCTGGTGATGCAATGCACGTTATGGGTCCATTTATTGGGCAAGGAGGTTCTTGTGGGCTCGAGGATGCAGTTGTTCTGGCGAGATGCTTATCTAAGGAGCTACAATTAGGGTTGAATCCTGATATTGAAGACGATGATTTCAAGAAGAGAGCTGAAGTTGCACTCAAAAACTATGTGAAGGAAAGAAGGTTTAGGGTGATGAGGTTATCGATTCAAACATATATTGTAGGTTTGATGATAGAAACCTCTTCTTGGGCTAAGAGAATTGTGTGTCTTGCCATTTTATTTGCATTTTTCGGTGGCGTTTCCTTTAGCCACTGCCACTTCGATTGTGGCTCTCTCTAAGATGAAAACAATGGCCTACTTATCTGGCTGAGTTTTTCTTACTATGTATTCATTTGGAAGATAAAAATCTTTCCCTCATGTGTGTAGATACATCAGAAATGAAATATCTATATTCAGGTATTTGGTAAAATTTCAAATGTTATTATGTTGCTATTGTTAAGTTTCAATGCAGGAATTTGCAAAGCGTGACTTGTTATACTCCAAGGACGAAGCTAGTCACATTGATTGCCAAACCTCATTGCGCCTTTTGTTTCTGTGATTATTTTTCTCTGTTTCTCGTTTCCTTCTTTTGTCGATTTGCGGTATTATTCTGGGATTGTTGGACTTGCCACTGCTCTTGCTCTTCACAGGTTTTATTAACAATTAAATCTCAAAATACTGTATGCAATCTTGATAAATATAACCTTCAAAATAACAGATCCCTCTTTTGGTTTCTGAGCAATAAACTTGGCATGACCTATGGAAGCTTACTCAATCTGATTCTTTTTAGAATCAAAATACTTTGTTCAGAATCTGGATCACCTGGAACTTATTTGGATTAATTTTTACTCCATAGTGTTGGCCTTCTTCTGTCTTTGATCTGTCTCTTTTTCCTCCCAGCTGGGCAAAAGACTTATACATCATCAGTCCTCTTGGATTTTAAAAAGTTTAAAAATCTTATATTTCCAGATTATATGAAGACATTTCAGTTTAAACCTCCAAAGTAACACCGTCAAGTCTAATGAGTTACATGCCTTTGCGCGTCTAAAAAAGGCAAAAACACCCGTACCTGTCAAAACATTAGAACAGACTCTTAAATATATTTTTTAGACACCTGATGTGATCTCAATGCAAATACAGGAAGGGAGTGCAATCCCTTGTGTTGGAAAAATCTGACAGCCTAAGATCTGCTGGGTCGGGGATTGGTGTCTTCATCAATGGCTGGCGTGCTCTTGACCAACTTGGCGTGAGCGCACAACTTCAAATGAAATCAATGCCTAACTCAGAGTATGTATTTCTACGTGCTTTAGTGATATGTTTCGTTGAATGCTCCATTAGAATTAAAAACATGTGTATACAGTAATTAATTAACCGGAACAGGATACTAGTAACACCATGCAGGTACATGGAGTAAACTGTTGTCGAATTCTCATGTTAAATGCGGCAATGAGTGACAACTTGACTAAGAAAGCGAGAGCGCAAATTTTTTTTTTAAGTAACTTTAGCGATCCATCCTTCTCCTTTTTATTACACCATGGCGTCAATTTTGCAATTAGGGAAAAGAGTTGTATTACTGGACCGAAATGAGAGTAATTTTACTTTATGTTGCTAAGGTAATTAAAACTTCTTCATTGTTTCATCAGGAATGAAGCACTCCGATGCTTGAAAAGGAGTGATCTCGTCGAAGCCATTGCTAATGGATTGCCAGCCAAATCAGTTCGTTTTGGATGCCAAGTTGTAGCTATTGGGCGAGATCCGCTGACATCTTCTCCCGTTGTCCATCTTGATGATGGAACAAACATCAAAGCTAAGGTAAACTGGTGAAAATAGACCAACATGAAGTTTCCTTTCTTGATATTAAATCACATAATATATATTTGAAAGATGATGGAAAGGAAAACCAATGGAATTAGTTGGCAACCATCATTGATTGTAAACATTCATGTATCAACTCAACATGTTCAATTTTTTGACAGCTTAGTTGCAAAGAGTTCTTGGGCTTTTCTCCTTTTGTGCGAGAGAAACTTTTTATAGCATATGAAAGCAAAAATAATCTTTTCTGTATGACCATAGTCAACACAAAACTGGCCTTTCAGAACGATATAAAATCAATGAAAATTTATTTTCCACATCATTTTCCTTATCTCTAAACTCTTGCATTTCTGTTGCTCATATGTTTTTTTTTCCTTGGCAATTTCAGGTCCTCATTGGTTGCGAACTTGCGATGGATCAAATTCAGGGGTAGCAAAATCACTTGATCCTCATTGGTTTTCGGCTCGTTGGAGATCAACTTATACTTGGGAGAATTCCTATTGATGACAAGTTGGTTTTTTGGTTTGTTGCTTGGAGAGGCCACTCTAAAGGTGATGCTACCAAAGATGAATTCTTTCAAATACTGTGATTCTCAGAAAGAACTCATCACATGTCAGCATGTTCATGGCCTATTTTAAAGTTGTAGTGCTGCCTAAATGGATATTCTTTCAAGATTTTACCATTATCAATTATTTCTTTGTTATTTGGGCCATAATTAGCGGATTAACATATGGGATATAGATTTGTTATTATTACATGCGCATGTATGCAGTATGTTGTACTTCTTAAGGACATGCAATATATCAGAGTAAGAAAAAGAATGATACCGCTTATAATCCGTAAGATCCAAGAAAATTGAAAACAAGTAACAAACAGAAACATCATCAACTACTGGAAGTTGATAGAATGATATCAAAATTACAGATTAACCGATACAGCCGTAATTATTCAGTTAAAAATAAGAAATCTTACATACAATAGATTACATTACAATGAGACCACAGGATAGGATTTCCAACATTTATTACTGATTGGTTTGCGAGTTTGATATTTTACTTTGTTAGTATATTTTATTTTGAAGGTCATTTTAATTATCTTGCTTGGTAGATGCAAGAAGCTTTAAGTTCTCAACTAATATAAACTTAGAATCTCTCGTACGAGCGAAATCATAGTAAATATGAAAAAAATGTGGGAATAAGGGAATAAGGTCCACGCGTTTACTGTTCACGCGTGAACAGTAAACGCGTGAATAGTTCTTTTTTTGTTGTTTTGTTTGGTTTTATTTTAGTCCCACATCGGATAGTTGAGAGAGTACCATACATTAGGGGTTCTATAAATATAGACCTATTCCTTTGTTTT
>JBAKGM010000412.1:3744526-3766138 GCA_037177215.1 Asparagus racemosus | reverse complement strand
GGGGGGGAAAGGGGGAAAAAAAAAATTTTCCTTTTTGGGTTTTTTTCCCCCCCCCCCCCCCCCCCCCAAAAAAAAATACAGTTAGATCAGTAAAATGTAGGAGAAGATTGAGAAGTAATCTTAAATGAACAGCTGAGATTGTAATCTAAAAATCTAGAATCAACCGATCGACCATCGATGGTGGCACTCGGACATCGATGGTGATGTAGAGACCATCGATGGTCGATGGCCGTCGATAATCTAAACCTCTCTAGACTTTTACATCATTGATGGTCAATAGCACCATCAATGGTCCATAGTGGATCATCAATGGTCTATATTGAACCATCGATGGTTCATGTCATGAAATCAACTTTTAAGCTGATTTTTGATAGTTTTTGCCTTGTTCTTATTCCAAACGTGTAGAATCCTATACTAGATCATCTCAAACACAAGTTAGACTCAAATGAATATTTATTATTATTCAAATAAGAGATATTGTATGATTAATGTCCTAACAATCTCTCCTTTTTGATAATAACAAACTAGAAATTTTAAACATCACTACAATAAATTATTTCAGATATATAAAATAAAAAGAAGACATCCACTTCCATGAGATAATAAAAAATAAGAAATGCCCCCAAACTTTCGCGCACACATGAAAAGTCAGATGAAACGAAACAGGTACAGTGCAACTCTCCATACAACAAGGAATAGAGTTTTTAAAAAATTTAGAAAAAACAAAAACTGACGCATGATTCACAATTTTACTCAGTTCTGCCCCTTTTGCTATTATCAAAAAAATCAAAGCAAATTTATGGACATTATACGAGATAAATTCAGAACATATCATCCGAAAGTGTATGGGAGAGATATGCATACAAGTTCACATAAAATTTGATATTGAAAAATAGCACAAATGACCAAATATCGAAACACAAATATATGAATACATGAGAAACAATGCTATACGCATACACAAATATTTAAAAACAAATCATTGTAAATTGTGTGTAATAGAGAATGAAATAATTATACAAGTCCATGAGATATATTCAAGCGAGAAAAATGTGAAAAGTGAGATGTTCGTGAAAGACTCGAACTAACTCAACCTTTAAAATAAAGACCAAAGTGACATTCTATCACCTTAGCTATACAGGATTTACAAGGAAAACCGATATTGTTAGGCGGGCTATGTACACTATCTCTAAATATAATTTATATTCAGTACAATATGGTTACCTGTTGAGGAAAGCACAAACAATAATTCACAAATGTGGACCTTTGACCATCTTTTAACAAATACACTCGGTTTTCGTGAATTTTATAAGAGTGTGAATTATTATCACCTTTTAACGAATACATTCCTATTTATTGTTCACATTAAGACTCAAATGCACATTAATACATGAAAATAAGGTTTATGCACTAGTCAAGTCCCAAAAAGCTCAATATCACAAATTTTAGAGTGACATAATCACAAAACATGTAATAACAACCTGAATTCAACTATCCGGCAACAATATACAAGATATATATAGGAATACATGTGTGCATATGTCATGTGAAGTGTCTCGTGAAACATGATATATTGCATCCAACATTGAATCATCATGTATATAAAACATATAGATAAAAATAATGTGAACTATGCATGTCATACTCATACCTATATACCAATGACTAATATCATCTGAAGTAATCTCACAAGATGAAGTTACATAGGCATGTCACAATGTTTTTTTTAAGGGTTATGAAAAGAAAAAAAAAACAAAACAAGAAGGAAAAGAAACATAAAACAAAAATAAAAGAAAAAAATAAAAACAAACAAAAAAAATATGTACAAAAAGAAAAAATGATGCACAAATGAAACTTATGATTGTATCAGACTAACCATCCCTCAGTGAAGATAAAATAGTTAATACAAACCAAATATCTCATGCATAACGTAAAAAAATATATAAAAAATATAAAAAAATAAATAAGAAAAATAAGAAAAGAAAAAGGAAACGACCTCCTCCAAAATGTAGCTCACGTTATCAAATGCATCAGTGGTCCCCTTTGCTTGTCCATATCCACATCATCTGCACCATCACCTCCATGAGTAGTGGATGGATGAGGAGTTATCATAGGGTATGATGGTCCTGAGAGATAATCAACATAAATGGGTTGCCTCCCTAATGACGAATCCATCTGACACAAGGCCCCCATGATACACTGTAGAGAAGCATCATAATAGGCATGCTGACTGGCATGCTGAGTAGTCATATCTCTCTCAAGTGAATCAAATTTGTCGCTCAGTCCATCCACCCTATCACCAAGTGTCTATAGAGTCTGCTGAGGACTCCAATGCTTGAACTATAGTTAGCTGTGATCTTGAAGACTGACATGCTATAAACTCCCCCTTTCCCCTTGATGTAATACTCTTCCTTGTAGTCTCGACAGAAAGCGCTGCTCTCCATATCTCATAACTATCTATAGAAAGGAAGGGAATCTTAAGGGCCTCTTAAATATGGGTGATGAGGAAAGGATACACGAGCTTATGCTTCCGTCTAGTTTTCTTATCAATAACCTCTCGAGCAGCAATAGCAACCATGTTCAGCCAAGTAAAAAAAAAAATCAAGGTAGCCGGATCAAACTTCTTCCCCTTGGCTATCCAATACAGGATAAGCACATCACGAGTGTTGAGAGTAGTATGAGCAGCACAGGAATACAAGTCAAACTTTGCGAATATAAGAAGGTGTGATCTTTATCTCTCTCTCCCCCTAACAAGAGTGATCACTAGATCCTTATTTTGTTCTTTCTCAAAGTTGAGATAGAACTATCTCACCAAGGTGATAATAGCCTTTTCAAGTCTCTTATCCGTCATAGGATTTAACCCCATATTCTTAGGCAAATTCTTAATAGTGCTACGCTCAGTAACGCTCATGTAGATTGTGCGTATCAAATCCCCGTTAAAAAATAATAATAAGTTTTTTGAACTTCTCTTGTATACATCTTGAGGAAAAAAGACCAACTTTCTCTCTTTTGGCACTTGACATCTCTATTAACTAGAAAAAAAACTTGATTTAATATGGAGGATTGTCATAATATATGAATGAGAATCAAGATTGAATAAAAACTGAATGATAAAAATATTTATTTTACAAAACTGGTCATTGACTGTTGATAGTTGACTGTATGCCATCAATGATCCAAGTGACCATCAATGGTGTTCTTCGATCATCGATGGTTGAAGAACAATTTTGACAGGAAAATTAGATTTTTGAACTGCAATCATGCAATTTTTTTACAATAACTCTTTTCTAACCATATCAATGCATATCTAATACCCATATACCATAGAAATTTTAACCAATTTCATCACAAACTTGCATAGAAATTTCAACCATAGAAGTTTTAACCAATTTCATCACAAATTTGCAAATGTGAGGACATCTACGTTGACTTTTCCAACTGTGAGGGCATTTCTGTTGTTTTTGCAAGTGGGAGACTATTTGCTTTGATTTTTCAATGTGTGAGGGCATTTCTGTTGCTTTTTGCAAGGGTAATGTTGTTTTTATGATTTAGCAAAGTGTGAGGGCAATTCTGAGATTTCTTATCCAGTCATTTCTGGTTGAAAAAGCAAAAATGTAACTCATGCAGGGAGAACTCGAAAGAGTTTCTAAATATATAGTATAGATAGATAAATCAAACCTTCTGGTGATAATTAGGGAGTACAGTAGTTTTTCAACACTTCCCTTGCAAGATCTGCAGCGCCACTCTTCTTGTAAATCAAATGTAAATTGTACGCAGCCTCCCTATGAAGATTGCAGTAACCTGGTTTCTGATCTTCAGGAACTTTTGAATCCTCATTAGGAAGTTTAGGAAGGGGGTAGTCCTCCTCTTGTATTGTAAGTACCTTTTCGTAGTATGAAGCAGCAAGAGTAACCAGACCCACATGATGATATGCCCGTGCAACGTTGTACAAGGCTTCCTGTAAAACATTACATAACATGTTTCAGTGATTCAAATTAATACACCACAAACAATTTATGAGACTAATAATACTTCATGTGCCGCTAATGTGTCACAAAGCCAGACCCCAAAAATCCTCATCAGGAAGGTTAGACAAGGGAATAAATAAATTCCCGTTTTCTAAAAAACTACATACTGGAGATTTGTTCAGGCCAGAATGCCAAAGCATTTCCTGGCTAGCTCAATAAGAGCCTTTCTTTGGCAATTTCAAGATAAAATAAGTTTGCTATAAAAGAGTTACCTACTGCCTATAACGACGTTGCGTAAAAGAATATGCCAAAGATTTACGGTACAGATAAAGTCTACATACATTCATATGATTTTACCAGTTAAAAAAAAGAGAGATGCGAAAAAATTAATAATAAATATAACCATGTCAACTAAGGAATTTTAAAGCACATCAAACCTGACTATTGTTGCAGATGCGCAGGTAATTGTAGAGGAATGCAAAAGCTTGCACAATGCACCAATGTTTGTTCTGAAGTCTAAACCCAAGGGCTAAGTTGACTAAAGCAGTCCCTGCGAACAGAGAAAGAATAGCATACTTATCTCAATGCCAAGAAAACAAAACAAAACAAAACAAAAAGAAGAAGAAATTCTTATGCCATACCAACACAAAGATTAATCAGTGGATTCTCAGGCTGCAGTTTATAAGCTTCCAGATATTCCCTAGCAGCTGCTTGATGCTGGCTTATGGCGGTAAACTGATTCCCACTTATAATTATAGGAGGTGCACAATCTCCAAGCTTCACGCGCATGCGATGCATAAATTTTCCATGCTTTGTTAACCGAGACTCTAATCTACAAGAGATGGAAAGTTATTGCATAATACCCATATCAAAAGTTATCATAAAGGGGAAAATGAAATTTGGCCCCCCACTTAAATTGGTCAACTAAGTGATAAAACAGAAAGAAAAAGAGTAGTCTATTTTTCTGTAACTCTCAAGCTGCAAGAAATAGCAGTGCAAATTAGGTTTTGTTTCATAGAAAGACAGTACAATGGAATGTGGACACTTAAATTGGCCTAACAAGTGATAGAGCAAAGTAAAGTTTGCCTGATTTTTTATGTAACACTCAAATTACAAGGAATAGAAGGGCACATTAGGTTCCTTTCCAGAGATTGACTTCAGGGACGAAAATTAATTCAGATTCAACCATAAAGCCATTATCTGTTGTTACCCAAAATGATAATTAACCTAATCAGCATAGCACCCCACCAAACTCAACCCACCCAACACACCAACCCCCCCCCCCCCCTCAAAAAAAAACACACAAACCTACACAAACACACAAGTATACATGAAAAATAAAGAATGTATATGAGGTGCCAGGTCATGTTGCAAAATGGGCTACCAAGATATATGCTAGCGTGGAAGCCCATCTTGCTAGTCACGTAGAAGTAGGTGCACGTCACCATTTCTATCTCTTAGTCGCTCATTTTGCTAATTGAGGTGGCAAGTCTCATCTAGTATCCCACATACACATACACACACATACATTATCATCACATCCTAACCATCGCTTGTCCGATTCTTTCGAGAAATCCATGTGAAAATACATATCATTTAATGAATGTATATTGCATTCTGTGTAAATAGCTAAATAGGCGTCGTTGCACCTTAATTGCTCTGTAGTGTATACAAATAACAAGGAAATAGAATCAGCATAAAAATAACTGTAGGAAGTTCAATTAATTAACAAATATACATTACCTTGAAACAACCTTATAGTAGCAGTTCCATGCAGCTATGCTGTAAGGATGCCTCTGTACTATATATCGAGCATAATTGTATCCATGTTTTGGATCTCTAGTGTTGTATGCAATTTCTGTATTTCAAGAAGAGAATGAAAACCATATCAGTATGGATACCCTAGTTTTGATGTTTTGAGTGTTAAAAAAAGACAGTTTCAAATCATGTGTCATTGTATGAATACATCATTTTCTTATTTTATTTCTTTATCTACTTTACTGTCATTCTGTGTTTATTCACTCGGAAGAGAAGTGTGGTCCTTTTGCATTCAAGGATAATTTTTCCAATTAGTCTTTTGAATCTCCTTTCTGCAACTTGACTGCTTTTATTCTCTAGATTGTGTTGAACAACCGCCTTATATTTCGAGATCAATGTAATTTAAATTTAGCCATTTATCCTCTAGGATTATCCTAATCAATTCCAATTTGAGTCATTTGGAACCTTCAGGTACTTGTGAAGCATTACCTATTGCATCCATTTTGCATTTAAAGATTTGAGTTCTTTAGTCACAAACACGTCCTATTTTCAGATTTCAGGCAAGTGATAGGGGCTCAAATGCTATTCTTGCATTCATGAGAGGCTGACCCATCACTGTCCCATCATCTTCAGAACTCAAGATTTTGATCTAAATATCGTGTTTTCCGATTCACTCTCAAACAAACTAAATCGGAGATAAACCTCCTACACTAATGTAGGGCCTGTTATCAGTTTAATTCCAGATTGGAAGTGATATGCTAATTTATGGATCCACTCAAAACAAAATCAAGTTCGTAAATTCCAAGAACTTCTTGGACTTAGTCTTGCACTGTACCAAACACCAGTCATAATCATTTGCTCAACAATTTTATTTTCCAATGCTCAAAACACTCATCTTCAAGCCTGCAACCAAATCTAAAATTTAAAATGCCAAATGTGGGGATAAAATGAGACTTGTTGCTCAAGACTCATCGTCCTATAACTAGGGCTAGCAGAAATTAAAGTATAACCCAAAAAAGGAGGGGAAAAAAAGGAATAGATTGGAGAAAGTCAGAGCTACTTGCAATCACCCATTTAAACCAGTTTCCTAAACGGCTGTGTTTCTTTTCCCCTTTTGTTTTAAGATCCCATAATTTGCTTATTTGTTGGATCATTTGCATTTGCATTTGATTTTCGAGAATCATCATATTTAACTTTGCATCATAATTTTTCTTTCCTTTTATTAACCACTCATCCAACCACTCTTATACAGGGGAACACTTACGGCATCAATACTGGCAAGTCTTTTGTCTAGTTTAAGGCATAAGGCATAACAAGATTAGAATAGATACTACTAGCATACAACGACTAATCATTTTTTCATTTGCTTTTCTTGCTTTATTTATGCATGATCAGGCTTTTTTACAAAAAAGAATGAGCCAGATCATTGAGCAAGTCGTGTAAATTTTACTGGTAAGTACAAGTTCTCCTAGAGGTGCCTTGCAGCCATAATAGCAGGTGGCAATTGCAGGCTTGAAACCACAAGAGATTCAGCAGTCCCATCTTTTGGTGAATTTTTCAGTTTCCACAGCGAGATATATTGTAAATTTTCAGTTAATACGAGTGGATTTGATGATATAACAACATAAAGCTGGGCCACTTTTAGGTGAATATTCAGTTTCCACAATCAGATTTACATTGCCAAATTTCCCGTTAGAATACAGGTGAACTTGATGATATAACAACATAAATCCATATGATATACGCACATTAGCAAAACTGAATACATTGAAAAAAATGTAAATAATAATTGATTGCAAAGTACAGAGAAGAATATGGATGAAACTTACGAGCACCCAATGACCGAAGCTCCTCTTTTTTCTCGACTGATAATGCGTTGTCTGCTAATTTCAGAGTGAGATTAATGATCTCCAGTGATTCCAAATAGCGACGAAGGGACACTAGTGCTTTGCACAGCTACACAAAATTATAACTGATTACGGCAAAATTGTACAGTTACAACCACAAGAAAATTTCACTTATGAATTCTTTAGGGTCGCATATATGAATAATTTTTCTCTATACAAACAAGGGTCAATTGCTTTATTCAAAGCATCTATGTTTCAATACATAACTAGTGACATTGTACAAAATGTACAAAAGAAAAAGTAGAAACTGTTGTTGAAGAATACCACAAATCCCAATTCCTTGAAGAATGTTAACAAGTAAGGATCATGTATATAATTTATAATAAATCAACAAGTAAACTGAAACACTGTACATTGAGGAAAGCCACTTATCCCAATCCTTCAGGGTTGCTCATATGCATCCTTTTCACTGTTGAACTCTACTAGGATCCTTTTTATAAGTTCATTTCCTTTCTCCACCAAAATATTAACTCGCTATTCTACAAAAATTGTCTACCCAATAAACTGGAAAAAGTTTAGGAAGCACTAACTGAAGTTATAAAGAAGAGCTCAAAAACTGGGATCATTGTCAGATTTATCACAGTTCTCATCCTAACTGACCAACACTTAAAAGTTTGTCCAGTTCTGATTTGAATTGACTGAAACCATAAAAGTTTTATTTCACATCCAGTTTTACACCTCACAGTTTATCCTAGATTTATCCTAATTCTAGTTTTTACTTCCAATTCCTGTCTACCCCCATGCCCCCAACACACACACACACACACACACACAGAGAGAGACACACACACACACATAACAACAACAAATAGATAGCTTGTTTCTTTTACTTCCCAGATGACCAATTCCCTTTTACAGAAAATAAAATTCATGGAAACATGTACTAATCATCAAACAATTTGTAGAATCTGAAGGAGGTTTAGTAGACTAACATCTAGTATGAATTGATGATTTTCTTCATCTTGTAAAAATCCTGGCAGAGGAGGTTCTTCTATAGCTTGCTGCAGCTGAAATCCAAGAAAATCATATACATAAGATTCATGTAGAACAAAAGTAGAGTGCTCACAGAAAACATAACTACTAGAATTACTTACCGGAGACTCGTCTTCTGAATCTTCACTTAGCCAGTCCATCCCTGAAGCTATAACTGCTGCTTTTTTCTCTTCCCTCAATGCCGCCTTCTTTGCAAGTAGTTTCTTTGCTCGAGATGCCTTAAGCCTTTATAGAAGGATAGAATGTAGAATAATTTGTATGTTACCATTCTAATTTTCCTCACTCAACAGAATATGAGAGTCACGACATCTTTCTCCATTTTTCTTTCACACTAATAGAACTTTCGTTTTCACTTTGCAGTTAACTCCATAACTAGTCTAGAATCCAGAAAGAAGATAAAGGGATTAACACTTACAGATCTGAGTCTTTGGCAAGTGGCTTCAACTTATTGAACACATTGTCAGCCTCCCGGTCTTCCAATAACTTGGCTCTTTCAGATAGAACACTTCTTGTAAGTCGTTTCCTACTGTAAGTTGTGTTTGCCCTCTTTCTCAGCTTTTTATTAGTTTAATAATACAATCAGGAGAAAATAAGTCAAAAGGCTGAAGAAGCCAAATCAGGGTATGTATCTCCATGCATTAACTTCAAATAACATAGAGAGATTGAAGGGCATTAAACAACATAGTCAAACGAGAAGCTAATTTCTAAGCATGCATGTATAGTGTATACACTAATAATTTCTAAGCTAATTTCTACAAATCTGCAACAGCCCTGACTTTTAATAGCTAGAAGGGAAAATCTGAATCACAAGCAACTTATTAAGATCTAGAAGGGAAAATCTGAAGGTTAACGCAATGGATTGCACCTGTGATCTTTAAGAAAAATACCTCGTACTTTAGACACAACCAAGGAACTGGGCGAAACCTCTGTTAGTTCTGAATCACAAGTAATTTGTAAGAGTTTGCAGCACAGAGGCAAATTCCAACCAGTTCCTTTACAAAGAGATAAATATAAAAAGTGATAAGCCTAAGAAGTTCCACTTATGGATACTATTACAGCTGTCCTGAAATGAAACCAAAGCCCATATGTTTTATTTAGCTAGCTTCCATTTCAGTAAGCTAGTGGATTGCAAAATATGAAACTTGTGTATCAAGTATCAACTGGAGAAATAGATACTTTGAAATGCCTCTTTAGATAAAGCAAAAATTCATGAACTTTTATTTCAACTGAAGAATCGTTGGATAATAGTTGGATAATAGTTCTCACTGCATGATCAAGCTTCCAGAGATTGCTGTCAGTTTCTAGCAAAGTAAAAATACTAAAAGCAAATGTGTGCAACTTTGAATTTAGTGTGTGTGTGTGTGTGTGAGCATGCGCATATGTGTGTGTGTGTGTGAGCAAAGAACCCATCTGAGAAAAAACACAGAGATGATACTTTGACTTACCTTTCGATTCATAGCTTCAATAACCATAGTTTTATGAATGATTAAACGAATTGTGTTAACAAAGTCCTCAAGCATCCCCTTTGACCTATATATTTTGGCAAGTTGCATTTTGACTTGCCCATTTAGCCACCAGGGTGAGGCGTTTGCGGAACCATGACTGGAGATTGTTCCTGAGAAGGAGAGAAATAAAGAGTTGAAGGAAAATACCAATGATAAAGCTACCAGGAAAGAGAGCCACATTCTACAGAGGTCCAACCCCCACTAAAGACACAGTCAGACGTTAAATACCTGAGCGTTTGGGAGTAGAAAGTAATGTGATTGCTTCATCTTCTTTATCTTCTTCAAGAAGAATGGAAGATAAAGTTACACGAGCATCAATATGTTCTTCGTCTGCCAATAGAGCTGAAGGAAAAAATGAAGCAAAGTCAAAAAGTAACAACCTGATAATAGAATAATAAAAAAATGTAGTCACGTGCTTTCGTGGAAGAAGATAAAAAAAACAAACTGGTAACTCAATTACATGTATCCTCTCAAGTAGTTTTGGCACATCTAGAACATCCAGAATTATCTACCATTAAATTAAAGAACTTAAAAACAACATTAAGGCCAAAATAGACTTGAAATACTCGATGACAGAGATCTACAGTATTCATCTCAAATAAAGATTTGACTAAGTTTTACATGGCTTGTTGGCCACCAAATGCAACCTTCCTGTGTCACGGTTTGGGAAGGCTGCAAAAGGATAGAACATTGACCACACTGTTAGTGCAATTACCCTGTAGACTCAGTTGTTTGATAAAATAGAAAAGTCTTGAAAACCTTTGTAAAAGAATGGAATGGCTTTTCCTCTCTCCTTCAGGGATATATAACATTTAGCAATTTTTAAATGTAAAGAAACCTGCAGAAAGAAAGAAAAAAAAACTTTTTCAGGAAATGAGTTTCAAATAATAATAATAATAATGGACTTGAAATTCAACAATAACATAGCTGAAACAAAGAGGCGAATAAGGCTTAGTAATGATGCTCTGTAACTTTTCCACATGAGGGAGTCTCCCAATTTCCTCATTCTTTATTAAAAATAAACCCTGGCTTTAAAAAATGTGGTTATAAAACATATGATAAGGCATGCACCGCATAATCTCTTATTTCATAATTCTATTTATAGTGAATACAAAGAGAAAATTAACAAGAAATGTAATGATGTGTTTCAAACATTTTAATCCTTCAACAGGGTTCCTCTTCCTCGGTGTTGGTTTTTTACTTTCTCTTAGTTATCATTATACATACAGAGACCTAGCTCATCATAACCTTTCACTCACCGCTTGATATATCCACCCGTTACAAGCGTATACCAAAGTCTCTCATTGATCATGGGAACCAGTGAACAATGCATTTTAAGGTATTGGCAGCACCATGTGACAGGAAGGACGAACGTTAAAAGGTATGTTTCTGTTTGCAAAGCCATGCAGAAACATACAGAAATAAGCTTGCAACAGACTACAGTTTAGAAAGGCTCATAACGTAATGATTCCTGATTAAGGTGATTGATTGACAGAACTATCTACTACTTTACATTATGCTACTAGTCAAGAAAACTATTTAAACTATCAAATCCCTTCTATTGCACCAAATCTCAAAAGCCGTTGTGAGGGTTATAATTTATATTCTTACATGCCCTTGCAAGCTGAGCGCCTTTTCATAGGACGAAATCTAGACTCACACAATGGTATCTTTTTCTATTACACTCTTCGCCAATGGAATTTGAACATGGTTGCTCTGATATCATATTAAAAATTCTCTACTGCAGCAAAACTCTGAAGTTGTGTTGAGGGTTGACGGTCATAATTTTATATTCTAACAAAAACTATGGAGAAGAGAGTTTGCTACATCCATGAGTTTGCGACATCCATGTAGGCCAGTGGTCACTGGGAACACCTATTTCACCTTATTGGATGCCTGCGCATGTGACGAAGGAGCAATCCTCCAAAAAGTTTCCTCAGTCAGAAAAGATTCTAGAGAGGGTGGAAATGATAGGTTTGGTAGTGAGAAATTTCTGAGGCCTGATACAAGAAAAGATGCAAAATGAAAAGACATCTCCAAATGGATGGACTACACATAATTATATAATATTAGTTAACAAAATGAATGACAAAGGCTATTAGCAATTGATATGCTCAAGTTATAGTAATAATAGGCTTTTTTTTTTGCAATACGAAAAATAGGAAGAAATATGGCACTTCCAACAGAAATTGAGGCATCCAACAGATCAAAAACTGATAAATACAATATCCCAGCATTGAAAGTCGGTATATTTTTTGGGTAAATAAGACGTAAACGCACAATGGACAAACTTACGTCATCATAAGCTCTAGTCTTTTCAAGCATAAAATAAAACTTCAAAGCATAATTGTAATGACCAAGATCCGCAAATGTATCACCAACTTCAGTGATCAAGCCATCCTTATCTTTAGCTTGCTCTGTTTGCATGTCCTTGAGGAGAACCTAAAAGGATCATATAAGAGTTACTATTTTTGGAATTAAACATAGTGCTTTAATAGAAATAAGCAGTGGGCAAACTGTACGGTCAATATTTCTTCTTAGATAAGTCCATGTGACATCAATAATATAGGTAATAAGATTATCCAATTACTCAATGCATCCAAACCGTAATACATGACCACTAACAGCCTTGAAGCTAATTTTATGAGTTAAATCTTCTTTCTTGCTTGTACTAAAACTAAAGATATATTCAAACATACTGCTTGCTCTGTTTGCATATCTTTGAGGAGAACCTAAAAGGATCAGACAAGAGTTACTATTTCATGAACAAAACATGGTGCTTTAATAAACAAAACCAGTGGGTAAAGTGTATGGTCAATTTTTTCTTAGATAAGTCCATGTGACATCAATATTATAGGCAAGAAGATTGTGCAATCACTCAATGCATCCAACCCGTAATACGTGACCACTAACAGCCTTTAAGTTAAATTTATGAGTTAAATCTCCTTTCTTGCTTGTACTAGAAATAACGATATATTCAAACATATACCATAGTAAGAAATGAAGCAAACCTCAGCATGTTCAAGATTTCCAAGATGAGCATGGCAAAGTACTGCTTTTGCTTTCAAGTATAACGGCACTTTTTTTCTAGAACCATAAGCTAAGCATGCATGATCAATGTGACGAAGTGCCGTAATGTATTCACTGTTTTCCATTTGCAGAGTAATAAGCAGGTCAAGAATAGTCTGATCAGCTTCACAATGATGATCATTCACAAAATCCTCTAGAATACTGACAGCCTTGTCCAGCATACCACACTTTTGATACATCTGAAAAAATATATATACATGGCAGAAACTTGTTAAAAAATATGTCTGATTTCCGCATCCTCTATAGCTAAAATTTAGCTGGTAAAAGAAACCATGTTTACAATTTTTAAGCATAATTGAATCTACATAACATGATAAAGAATACGATATTTTAAGATACAAATCCCTAACTAATTCATTTTTTTTATTAGTCCCAAACAAACCCATAGTTGGATATTAGTTCGTAAATAATCAGCTTCATTTGATATGAGTCCCTCTGTTATTATTCCCTCTGTTATGACTGCAAATTACCTTATTTGACATTGTTGATTGAACTCCTCTCTCCATTACCCTCATATATTCTCTTATTAAACTTGAACATGAGAAAGAAGGGTACCAACTTTGACGGAAGCAACCTTGTTTCTAACAAGGCGCAACCTCATTTGCAATGGCAATGGCTCATTTCCGATGGAGGTGCCACCATTAGCAACTAGTGCAATCCGTCAAAAACCACAATGACAAATCAACAATATGATTTCAATGACGTCAAGCCCACATCTCCACTATGAAATTTTGCAAGTTTGATTCCATTCTTCTGATGCAAATTTTTTCCTAATTCCTCCTGTTTCAATCTTTTGGGAAAAAGCTGTTGCCATCCATACAACGTGCTTGTATTAGCTTCAACTCAATTAGGCAACTCAAGTACGAATTCCAATTTTAGAGTATTTTTCTTAGATGATTAGTGGATAGATTGCCAAATGGCAGCTTTCATGATCCTTATGCTAAGGCAGAGGACAAAAGTACAATAGCAAATGGTTTGTACTGAAATTTTGCAAGAAACTAAGTACGCTCTTTTGGACATATACGATGATGAGGTTACTTAATTGAGAAAGTCAATACAATTGTTGTTACAGAAATCATAGCTAGTCAATGTATCATTTATTTCTAAGAGAAAGTTGATAAGGACAAGAATTAATTTAATAAAGCAGTGAGAGAGATTGAATAAGTAGAAAAAAGAAAAGGTAGGGTAGTAGCGCCAAAAAGTGTATCGCAATTAACTTTAAAAGAGTATCTTACTCTTTGGACAAGTTCTAACTAGAGAGATCTTTATCAGGGAGCTCTCATTTTAAGGATTAATATCCAGATCGAGATTTGCTGTGGAAATATGAATTTTGTCAGGGACTTGAATCCTAAAAACCCAAAACATAAACAATAACTCGGGAAGTTGGCTACATTTAAAACAATCAGATGTTAATATATGAAGAATAAAATTAACACTTAAATAGGATCATCTGAAAGTTAACTCTATGGAAAAGAAATTAAAAAAGGTGACACCAGGAAGGTTTCAGGTATGATCAATGAGCATGAGTAAGTGAAAGAGGATTACGTGAAGAAAATAACATGAGTTCAACTGAGTCAAAGGGGCCAGGATGCTTCCCTTGTCTCAAAAAGGGAAAACAGATGTTAACCAATAAAATTATTGGTTTATAGCCTTGTAGCGACAGGGACGTTACGTCCCAAGTTCTTACTAGAACAAGATCAGCCTAGAGAGAGCTTAAGGCATACTCTGGGATAAAGATTGACCTACATACTTCCGGTGTGCTATATAACTTCGATACAAGCAAGCTGGATCCATGTAACGATAGCTGGTCTACATTTCACAAAGGTGCTTGGAAGATATGCAGGTATGGCTGTCCAAGTTGAATTACCTACTGGTTCTTATTTCATAAAACAACATCCTCATTCACAAAATCCTAACGATGGTAACCTTTGACCAAAATTAAAGTCAATTTGGAATGGCATATCAATACAAGAGCTTAATAACAAGATGTAGCTCAATATATAGCTCCATTCGCTTATTTAATAGTTATTAACAGCTTAATTTATAGCATATCATATGAAAATATTATTACCTTCGCAGCCATCTTGCGTGCTAAAATGTTGCCAGGATTAAGTCCTACTATTTGGGTGTACAATCCTGCAGCTTTCTGATACTCCCCAAGTTCAAAGTACAAAGCTGCAAGATCAAATCTAAGACCAAGGTCTTTTGGATCAGCAGTTATTGCCTTTGAAAGACAATACCTAACCTGGCCAGTATTGTTCTCTTCACTGCATAAGAGAAAAATAATAGTTAGACAATGATAATTTCATACTCTCCTTATTTTCAGGTATTTTTAGAAGGTTTTAGATTCCCAATTTAAACATGTCATGTATATCAACCATTCAACAAATAGTATATACTTCATCCACACAACAACAAAAAAACTAGGTTTTTAGCTGATAACACAAGGTACGTAAATAAGTACATTTTCAGGCGCGTACAGACAAGCACAGATGATGGGGAGACACTTCAGCAATCCCCAGGTAGCTAATCATACAGTTAGATTCTTCAGTACTTCGCCCCTTACTAGTGTCTTAAACTACAATATCAAACATCAATCTGTGCACCTCATTTAACTCAGTGCAGTAGTTAAATGATAATCACAGATACACTAGTTCACAGCCCTTATAAAATATATACTGGAACTACTGGAATTATACAAAAATTATGCATGAACTGTGTCTAACCAAAAATCCACGGTAAATTTAAAAGCATTGCAATAAATAAAAGTGATTAACAAGAAAAAACTAGGTTTTTGTAAAAAGCTCCCTATCGGGAGAACAACTTCACGTCATGGAAACGGACAATAAAAACAAGGTAATTTGTCCAAGACAACCCAGGAAGATGCTTGAGAAAAAAGAATTAGGGTTATCCTTTGTGGAAGTCACACAGGGTTAACTTTATATAAAGAATATATAAAGGATATTAAAGCAACAACGGAAGGGAAAAATTGGCATCTCAGCTGTTTCCAGAAGAAGAAAAAACCTATCAAAATACAAAAGTCTCACATTAAGGGAAGTTCAATGAATCCAAATCAAACACAAATGAGGAAAGACACATTTGCAAAAGGATAGTATACATTTTTAAGAGACTAGTGAAGATCAATTACCATGCTTATGATATTAATAGAATAGAGAAAAGCAAACATTTGAAATAAGATGAACAAAGGTAAAGCTGCATTTGAAGAAAGATCAAGTGGTGCTCACATGGACCAAGCCACAAGTTTTTTCCAAAGAGAAGAATCCTTCGGTGGCAGGTGAGCAGCTATCATATGAAAGTTCAAAGCCTTTTTTCTGTCACCCTTAGCATCGTATATAAGGCCAAGCATATAGTATGCATCAGGAGAACATGGTGCAAGACGAACAATCTCTTCCAATAAACGAATTGCCTGCAAGAACATCAGAAACATCAACTTCCTGGGAAACAGACATAGTCCAAATTTAAAACTTTTAAATATATCAATATCACACTGATGCAGAGGTAAAGACATGTCTCATCCACTTTTTTTAGAAATAGACAGTCACTGCTTTAATATTTAACTCTTGAGATAGAGTTCTAAGAGACGGATCAATAGGCAATAAAAACACCAAGCATAAAGACTTGAGAGACAAAAAATTTATACTTAAAAAATACGATAGGAAAGTTGAAATGAGTGGTCCAAAAGAAATAAGAGAAAGGTAACTCTTATACCAAAAAGAATCCCACGCCTTTTTTTTTCTTTTGTCTCTCTCTCTCTCTCTTTTTTTTCACCAAGCTCAAACATCATAAAACTCCTCAAATGATGTTATGAAATTAGGCATCAAGGCAACAAGATCTCAAGAACCATTTGGTATATGCATTGGAGAGTCCACAACTCCATGAGAACTATCCCAGTTGAGCATGAATTAACTATACGGGCTGTCATTCTCTGAGGAAATCGATGGAATGCCATAGAAAAGGAAGTGGATATTAATAGGCAAGAATACAGCACATGGAATACCCGGAACAACAAAATGGTGGATTTTATAGGAGGGCCTTGAGATCATATGCAGATTATTTAAGCTACTGTAAGGAAGAACAAAGAGCTCAACCATGAGCAATAGTAATCAGGCTTATGAAATTGCAGTAGTAGTGGAGATTAACTATACAGGTAACAGGCCTATTGGTATATCTTGAAAACTTGTCCTATGTCAAACTATTATGCATTCAGGACGGTGGATTTGCATCTTGCAGCCTGCTACTGATGTTTGAGACAAAATCAAGAAAGCTAAATTGAATTTTATGGATAGGAGAGATAAGAGTTAAAATTGTTCAAACCGAGAGTAATAGTGAAATATCTTAAAAGACATAAGCAGTAAGGTATATCAGTTGCAACTATAAGAAAATGATGTGGAAAAGAATTAGATCAGAGGATGTACGCTTTGCTGTAACCACATAAGGATACGAGTTTGAACAAAATTTTAGCAATGGCTCCCCAAGGAGCATTTTTTAGGAGCATCAAAACAGTCTAAGGCAAAGTTAAAGTTTCTTCTCTGTTTCCTTTTCATTAAAGTGCATCTTCTTTCCTCTCTTTCAAATTCCCAGGTAATACAAGGGTCAGGACAAAGTATTGACCACTACATCTGCAATTTTAGTGCATAATATGAACTTGCTGGTAAACAACAAGAAGAGGATGGTATGCATCAGTATCCCATGTGTCGTTCTTAAATATTTATGAGGAATCCAACCTGAATAACCCCTTTCTCTCTTCCCTCCTTAGGGCTGGGAGACATGAAGATTGAAATAATTCATTAGTTGAACTCAGCCATAAAGGACATATACTAGTCATGACATGTACCAGTCAAATAGTATAATCTGTTTACTTCTAACAATAAAAACTGCATGATTAAAGAAGAAAGAAAAATGCTGGTTAAAGAAGAAAGAAAAATGCAGATGAATTATGCTTTACTATAACAGAACTGATCATATGAAACCAAGTAAAATTAGATTGCCAAATGCATTATCATAAGAAAAATGAACCAGAAGTACAAATAAACAATTTAAGTAGATGACAGTAATGTTTTGAGTGCCCCAGAAAATCTAACTTTTAAGTATGGCATAACAAGCAAGTTTTAATGGCTAAGAAAGTTTAACCTCATCGTAATTTTCAGATGCATAATGAAGAGTAGCATCACCAAGTTTTCTGGCAACCTCAGGACTAAGTTTATTCTTTGACCCTTTCTTCCTTCCCCTTCTCTTATGCTGCAAATATAGGCAGAATAAAAAATGTCAACTTCCAGTATAGAAAAAACTAGAGAAAGATGGTAATCAAATGTCAAACTGATGCTGAAATGAATAGTAAAAGCATTACGACTATACAGTTTAACTAGCTCACCAGGCATTTGTCAAAATGGTTTATGCAGCAAGCACTAATGAGGGAATAAGTAATAGAAAGATTACATGGTTATTTGTTTTCCACTGAGGAAAAGTGTCTTTCACCATTCTGCACATACACACAAAGGATGAGTAAAGACACATCCAGGCGTCATAGTTGTTTATTCATGATAGTGCCAGTGCTTTGCAAAACATGTAAAGAGGCATCAGCGTGTAACTCAAGATGTATATTTTGAAGTAAATCTGACTGAAACTCGAATTAGGCTTCTCAACAATAGCAGAGAAAGCAAGAAGATTTTTCAGGCTGGAATGGTCTTAGTGTGTAACTTAAAAGAGTTAAACAGAAGCCTTTGACGACAAGGAGTACGTGTGAGTAGTTACTTAGAGGGTGTTTGGGAGAGCTTATTTTTTGGTCAAACTAGTTTTAAGCTAGCTTTTCCCTATAGAATATTAGGTAAAAATAAGCCTTCCCAAACACCCTCGTAGGTGATGGAAGGTAAGTATGTCATCACTGTTGTGCATTGCCTTCTAAGGAGAATGGGAGCTGGATTCACTTAAAGCAGTTTATTGTCAACCATCTGAGTCTGAGAATTACAGGAGTGAGGTGAACTTAATAGATTTGCTAGATGACATATATCAAGAGACTTGTGGAAAATGACTGTACTCCAAAAAGACACGAGAGAAAGAATCTTCTTTGAAAGATCTAAATTGTTAAATGCAATCAAAAGATGTGAAATATATAACTACAACCAATCAACTTCTGGAAATGATGGAAGACCAAATAGAACAATACTAAGTTTTGATCAAACCCATACAGGTAAATTTTCATATTGATTTTGCCTGTATATATATGAAACTAGTCAAAAATATCAATATTATCTGATATTGAGGTACAATTAACCAGTTTGGGCAGTGGAAGAATGATGGCACTTGACTTGGCCCTTCATATTTTCTCCTGCTATCATCAAACAGTTACTATTCTTCTGCCCTTTGGATCTTCTTTCACATGGTCTTGTGTGGTGGCAATAGCTAGAATTAAGGATTGCAAACCCAAGTGGGTATTAAAAGGTTTTTCAAGCCAGTGCCAGGTTATTGGTTGTGGCATGGATTTTGTTATCCTGAGGTTTAATTTTCTAATTTAAATTTGGTCAGAATTTCAAGTCAACATTAATCCAGCACTGCAATCCAATCTGATTACCTTGAAACTAAAAAATTTAACTTTAAAGGAGGCCAAGGGTCATGCACATGAAACCATTTAGAGGGAACTACATAAGCAAAAGGGGGCGCAACCTGGAGGCCAGAGCATACAATACCAGGGAACCCAGCATAAGGAGTACTTGGCAACATAAATAGTATAGTAGACGAAGAGGGAGAATAGAGAAAACTCCAACTATATGTATTACAATTTATACATAAGACTTTTTTATGTATGATTTACAATTTAAAATGCTAAACAAGCATCTCAATTTTTTGGATCAGCTGCAGGGTTCCTTTTACCACCAGTCATATACATCCAACTCCAAACTTAGTAACACAAGAGCTTGATGAGTTAATGTAACTGTTGATATAGAGGAATTACCTAAACATCATAATTAAAATTTTAACTATTAAATTCCATATTCATTCAGTACTCAGAAATAATGACCTAACCTTCTTTGATCTCCTTCTTCGACCAAGATTCATAAATTCATTAATCACTACCATTGCAGCATCCTCTTCCTCTCTAAGCTTCTTCGCTTGATCATCACTAATCACAAGAAATGCTTTTAAAAAAATGAGACATTTAACATACTCAATTCTATCTGCACATTAAGAAAGGGTTAATTGCACTTCAACACCCCTAAACTTTCATCAAAAGTTTCAACCATTTTAACTTCACTACCTTCCATTACATCACCGTTAAATTTCCCCCCAAAAAAAATCTTTTCTTTTTAACGCTTCCTTTCAATTTAGGGTTTTCCTCTCAATTTTCGTTGTGCATATAGCTAAATAAAAGCTATTTTTTCACAGTTCAATGTCAAATTCTAGTGTATTATAGTTAAACTTCGCGATATTTTGGTGAAAATTTAGGCCATTAAAGTGCAATTAACCCTAAAAAAGCTTAAATTTCTCACAATACCGGTTCTTTCGAGAGATTTTTACCGAGCACGGGGATCTGAAAGCGCTTTCCGCTTCCTCTCAGCTAGGGCTTCGTACTCGAGCCGCTCAAACTGCTGGTAGATCTCCCCTCCATTGGATGAATCTTTTTGGGCGAAATCGAGGGGATCCATCTCGCCATAGAAGTTGAGATTGTAGCCCTCGTTAACGTCTTCCTCCTCCTCTCCTTCTTCCTCTTCCTCCTCCTCCTCCTCTTCTTCTTCCATCTCGTTGTCGTTCTCGAGATCGTCATCGATCGCCATGGCTGCCTCTTCATCCATGGCCGCTTCGAGCTGCAGTGGTGGATGTTGGCGTTTTTTGAACACCTGCAATTTTTTGGGGTGTTTTCGATTTTGCTTGGTTAAATATATATTTAGGGTGTTTTTCTTATTAGGGGCTGTTTGGTTACTTTCCTCTATTTTCCATAACCCACTTTCCTTCATTTTCTTGTGTTTCCATCACTTTCTTTGGAGAGTTTTTTTTGTGTTTGTTTCGTAAGGAAAATGGAGAAAAGTGGGTTTTCCATCATTTTCTTTAGTTTGTTTCAAATTTAAGGGACAAGAGAAAAGTTGATGTGTGTCTTTTCCATCATTTTCTTGTGTTTGGTTCAAATTAATAAACAAAGGAAAGTGAGGTGTGGTCACCATGGTGTGCTTACCTCTCAAATAGGACAAAATAATTGTTAAACAAAAGTGAGGTGAGATATGCACCATATACTGGATTTAAAACATCCCGAAATTATACCACTTGAGGTAGGGATGTAAAAAATTATATCCAAGCCCGGCAATAATTTTAAATAGACGGTACTAATTTGTAAAATTCACGAAGATTTGATGGAGTTAATATGAACATTTAATCGAGTAA
>JBAKGM010000412.1:3723038-3740463 GCA_037177215.1 Asparagus racemosus | reverse complement strand
AGCTGGGCAAAAGACTTATACATCATCAGTCCTCTTGGATTTTAAAAAGTTTAAAAATCTTATATTTCCAGATTATAGGAAGATATTTCAGTTTAAACCTCCAAAGTAACACCGTCAAGTCTAATGAGTTACATGCCTTTGCACGTCTAAAAAAGGCAAAAATACCCGTATCTGTCAAAACATTAAAACAGACTGTTAAATATATTTTTTGCACGTGATGGGTCCATTTCTTGCACAAGGAGGTTCTTCTGGCCTTGAGGATGCGATCGTGCTAGCGAGATGCTTATCTCGTGAGCTACAATTAGGTTCGAAGAATGAAATCGATGACGATGAGTTCAAGAAGAGAGCTGAAGTCGCACTTAGAAGCTATGTGAAGGAAAGAAGGCATAGGGTATTGAGGTTGTCGATTCAGCCGTATATTGTAGGCTCGATCGTAGCGACCTCGTCTTGGGCTAAGAGATTTGTGTGTATCGTCGTCTTAGTTGCCTTTTTTGGTGGCACGTCTCCCAGTCACACCCGCTACAATTGTGGCCCTCTCTAAGAGGAAACAAAAATGTGGTGTTCTTTGGCTTTGTGTTGTTCTTACCTATGTACATGATGCATTGAAACTTAAAATGAAAAACTTCAATATTCTTATGTTGCTATCCTTAATCAGTTCAATGTAGCAATTTTGTGTGTACAGGTTAAGAAAGATGCGATACTCGAAAGGCGTTTATAGCAATCAGAGAAATTCAAATTTATCCTTGGGAATGGCAACATAATTTGTATCAATATGAGCATTCACCTGAGGATATACTGGACACTCGGTTCGGTGAGCATTATTTCAACCTTTTCTTGTTGAATATGGTTTATTATTATCTCCGTGTGGCTAGATAAATTAACGGTTTGTTCCTTTTGATCTGAGAATGTGAGATATCGTAGTGAACTGAGAAATACACGTATATAACCTGCATATATGTGAATTTTGTCATGAAATTGCTGAAGTAAAGGAACTAGAGGTTACTCCTACTACTTCCGGTTAAAAAAATGTGTTTGTTTCTCTTGAAATGTCACTTCCGGTACTTCCCTAAATGATGACGTGGCTCCTATGTGACATCTCTATTTTCTGAATCTTTTTCGATCCTTTACGGCTCAGAAGTACCTTGAAAGTAGCTAAAATCTAGACAAATTTAGGAACACAATCAGTGTTTTTATTATGTGGAAAGTTTTCATTCTAAATAAAAATCTTTAAAAATTCTCTCTCTCTCTCTTCCTTCTTCCAAAAGTTTGTGGGAAAAAAAAAAAGGATGAGGATGAGGAAGTATTACTTCCACTATTTCTAAAATTTTGTAAAACAAATAAAAAAGACACTACTTCTACTACTTTCCACTACTTTCCACTTCATCATTTTGGAAGTTACTTCTTTTATGTACTTGTTACTCCTTCTTATCTTTCAACCAAACGGGCCCAAGAGAGTAAAAGATTTGGCTTTTCATTCTTTTTCTTATTTTTAATATCCCGAATTGCCCGGCTCAACCTAGACCTCTGTGGACCTGACTCGGACTTGGCCGAGAGGTTTGATTGGTTGGATATAAGTCCAATGAAAAGATAAGAAAAAGATGCATTCATGTGAAGGAAACAAAAGAAAAGTTAGCCGTAGTATAATTCTTTTGTAAAGTTGTCCCTTTCTCAGTTGAAAGCGAGGCATTTGTTAATTACTACTTGAGATGTTTTTTAGTTGTTTATTGTGACGTGAGGGGAAAAAAATATGTAGAATTGTTCCTATTCTGCTGACAGATTAATGTGAATACTGTTGGGAAAACCGGGCCTATTAGAACAGGATGACAGCGAACATTAGCGCGAAAATAATAAAGTTGAACACACAGATTTTTACGTGAAAAACTCTCTAAATGAATTTGGAGTAAAAACTACGGACAAGAATAGAAGAATTCACTGTGAGAAAAATTTAGGTGTTATAATCTCTCATTATAAGGAGAAACTCTCCCTATTTTTCTTTGTCCCTTTTTTTTTTCTCTCTCTTAATTGAAGACACTGAAATTCTGGAATGATTCATAACTCACAATGAGGAGGGCTATCAATGGGAGATTTGTTGCAGGTGACCCCTGTTGCTACAGTATTGCTACAGTTACGATTTGTAGCGTTGGTGATTACTGGAGTGGAGTAGATATCTACTCTGGATATAGCCGCTCAACTTTTCAACAAATACCACCGTCAAGGGGTACCCAAGTTATCCATAGAAAAAGAATTTAGGAATTCTTACTCTTGACGTTTCAGCAGGGAGAAGATGGGAAATCAAGAGGAATACCATGAAATTGTGATAGTGGGTGCAGGTATCTGTGGCCTTGCTACTGCCCTTGGTCTTCACAGGTTCTTCTCTTCCATCTGTTATTGCATTTTATTCAATTACTCCATTTTCATGCATCTCAGTTTCTGCATAGTTGTCAAAAGTGGCCATTAAAAAAAAAAAGAAAGCATTGTGATGTAATTGTTTAACACTCTTAATTTCTTGAGTGACAACCTTGAAGGACTATGCTTATTAGTATTGATTGTTTGCAGAAAGGGCATTAAAAGTCTTGTTTTGGAGAAAGCTCATGTGTTAAGGGACAGAGGTGCAGCGATTTCAATTTACCTTAATGGCTGGCATGCACTCGACCAACTTGGTGTAGGAGTGGAGCTCCGCAAAAAATCTACCCTTATAACAGAGTATGCATCATTAATATCGTTTGGTACATTTTCTCCAGCTCCTCGGAATTTTAAGGATTTACTACCCCCAGATCTTAGTATTGACGAAGATACCCCCCAAATCATTGACCTTGGGGGAAAATAACCCTCAAATCAACAAATGATTAACTTGATGAATAAAACTTTGGCTATTTTGTTGCTAATTATTACATTGCAGTCACAAAATTAGCCTATGAAAATTTGATCATTGGATGATTTGGGGGTTTTTTTTTCAAAATGCAAATACTGAGATTTAAGAAGTATGTTTGCAAATACCCATTACTTAAGGGGTCTATATGCAAAACAACCCTTTTTTGGGCTAATTGTGGATAGACCCATACTGCCTGTAATATTGCCCAATGCTGAGGACCTCTTAGTGAATGTTTTGCAACTCTTTTACCGTAAGGAGGGTTATTTGTCAAAAATCAATTTTCTCCTTTTCTGAGGGTAAATGAGTCAAAAAATTTACTCAGGGTCTATCTGCAACAATAAAACTACAGGTGTCTATCCGCAATTGGGGATAGTACAGGAGGTCTATAGCTAACTAACCCTTTTTTTGATGACTGTATTCAGGACACATGATGTGTGGATAAACGAGGATGGGCTTAAAGTAACACCGATCAGGTACATTTAACAAATTATTGTAAAGGAAAAAAATTTTCTTTACATGGGGTTGTTTAATTTGTGACGCACATGATTGCTTACTTTTACTGCATTAAGTTCTTCATAGCCTCAGATAGATAGGTACTCTCTATGTAGCGATATTCATGTGTGAACAGTCTATGTATGTGTATTTCTATAAGCACCCATGCTCATGAAAAATTGATGGTATTAGCGACGTATTAAAACCCCATGCCATATAGAATTCAGGTTATTTTTGCTTCTTCATTTTAAATGAAAATATAGATTGTTGAGTAGTTCACTATAGTTTCTAGCGTTCGCGCTACGATAGTTCTGAATGACATAGAGTAAGATTGCAAAAGAAAAAGAAGGCACTTTTTGCTGTTTGTATCTTCACAACGTTATCTCTGATAATTTTAAAGTCTGGATACGTCATATAATTAGACCTAATTAACCTATATGATTCAATGAAATAGTGATGAAAACACATAACATTACACAAATAATTGGACTTCTGAATAAGAGGATTAAAATGTCATGCTTTTATGGGCATGGATATTATATCTCTTTTATAACCCCTAAATCATGCTCTATATCTATTGGGATGAAAAGTTGTATGAGAATGAAGGTATAAATACATGAAGTCATGAAAATGTGCCTTTGTTGATATTTGAACCAGGCCCTTAAATATTTATGTTATTTGATCGTTACGATAATTTCATGTCTCTCTGTCACATATTCTAGCATATTAAACATTCTGCCTTTTTCGCTTTTAGGAAAGAAGGGTTCCAATGCGTGAAACGGAGAGATCTCATTGAAGCTCTAGCTGATAATCTGCCTTCAAAGTCTATTCGCTTTGGGATCCAAATTGTAGCAGTTGAAATTGATCCCTTTACTTCATTTCCCATTATCCACATTGAAGATGGGAGCATCATAAGAACCAAGGCATGCGCGCACATGCACACACGCACCCACCCACCCACATATATGCACACACACACACACACATATGTATATGCACAATGGAATCACACTATATATTGCTAAAAAATAAGCAATTTGAGGTCCGCTAATATTTTTCAGTTCATCTTGGCTGTGCATATACAGGTTGTGATCGGATGTGATGGCTCAAATTCAGTAGTGGCGAAAACATTGGGGCTTAAGCCAACAAAATTATCAGGAGTTAGAGTAGCACAAGGTTTTACAAATTATCCAGATGGACACAACTTAAGTCCCCAGTTTCTTCTTATGCGTGTTGACAAAATATTGCTCGGAAGAGTTCCAGTGAATGAGAAGTTAGTCTTCTGGTTTACCAACCAGGAGTTTCATCCTATAGGTATGAGTTCATAAACTTCCAGCTTTAATATAATTTTGTCGAGAATCTTAGCATAATCATATAAGAATCCAAACCGGAAATGATGGAAATAGCATATCTCAACATTACCTTCTATGATCATTATGATGGGTAAATTACCAGACATTTGGGCATAAGATTAGAGTAACCTATGTTTCATTGTGACGATATACTATATGTCACAATCTGTTTTTTTTTATTTGGCCTTTTGGCTTTTAGGACTTGGAGGTGAATGAAATTTCCTCTTATGAAATTCTCGTCTTGCCTCTTCTACTAGAGTCTGGTATAAGTTTATTTCTTAGTTGTTATGAGAATTTCTGCTAGGCTGATAGGCCATTGTAGAATATATGTAAACTGTAAACGGCATGAGCCCTCACTCTGAAAAACAATGCACAGGTTTCTGTAAATAAGTTTTAGGGGTAAATCGGATTGTTGGTCACCGAGTTTATCTCGTAATTGGATTTTCATACCTATGTTTGAATAGCTTGGAAGACCGGTCATGTAATTACATGCTAATTGGACCACTTCTAACACTTTCTTTCACTTTAAGTTGTGAATTTTGATTTATTTTTGAGCAATACAACTTACTCAACAAGTCACAAATTGATATTGTCAAGAAGAAAATGCGAAATGAAATATAAGCATCCAATACAAGTTGTCTGCTATGCACAAATTTTCATTTTCGTAAGTGATCAAGATATTGCACACAGGAAGAAACCCATTATATCAAATGATCAAGAATCTTTTAATGGCACGTGAGTGAAATGCATTATATATTTGACAAAAAACATGAGAAATGACTTGTGGTCCAATTAGTATTTTATTACATGACCAGTCACCCAACCAATTAAAACATAGGTACGGACGTCCAATTATGGATAAACACAGCGACCAGCAATGTAATTAACCCTAAATTTTGCACACTGCTTTGACTAAATCTGATATAAGATGAATCGATGGGTTCAAAGTTTATACTATCTATCCTGCATTCAAACGCATCTGAACTCATAGACAGACTCCACAAAATCTAACCAATTTTTTTGGGTGTTTTTGATATTGGTCCCTTAAATTTTCACCTTTTTGATATTAGTCCCCTAAATCATTGAATTTGTTGTGTAGCCGCCAAGTCTTATTTCAAGTTAGTCCCTTTGTCAGTTATTTTGTGTAAATTGCTAGCTCAGGTTGGGGTAGTTGTTAATGACACATGCTGAATTATATTTTCTACCCTCAAGTAGTCGTCTTCTGCCAAGAATCCCAAATAGTTTGAAGAAACAGGTTTAAAGAACGACACAAAATTAACGAGTCTTGGAGCTCATCAAGTTGGGGGGTTTAAATTAAAGAAGTGGGTTTGGGTTTGGAATAATTTCAACAAAGGGCTATATTTGGAAGCCTATTTCAGAAAGTTAAGTTAAATGGAGCATTCCTCCAAATCAAACCGTCGCTGACAACTGGAACTAATTTGAAACAATTAATAGAGGTGATAATTTCAATGATTTGGGGGATTAATTTGAAAATATTACAGATTAAAGGAACCAATACCCCAAAAAACCAGCTTTTTCTACGATTTGCACGATAGTGCTTATCCAGGACGTAACTAACAAATTATACGCATTGCCAGATTTGGAAACTCGTAAAGATCCAATTCTCATCAGAGACGAGACGGTGAAATCCCTCAAGAACTCTCCACAAGATGTGATTGAAATGGTGCGACGCGCTGATCTCAGCTCAGTTTCTCTAGTTCGTGTCAGATACCGTGCACCCTGGCACTTGCTATTCAGCAACCTCTTCAAAGAAACAGTTACAGTCGCTGGCGACGCAATACATCCAATGGATCCAGCGATCGGTCAAGGAGGCTGTGTCGCTCTCGAAGACGCAGTGGTTCTTGCGAGATGCTTGGCACGTGAAATGCACGCAGGTTCATGCAGACTGGCTCTGAAGAGATATGAAACAGAAAGAAGGATGAGGGTGTTGGTTTTGTCGATGAAATCTTATCTTATTGGATCTTTGTTCACGGCTTCATGGATAAAGAGGGTAATCTATCTTGCTATTTTTGATAAATTTCTTGGTGGAAGGTTTAGCCATACTCAATTTGATTGTGGCAGTCTTTAGAATCATTTTCAGTCATGTACATTATTTGTTGCATTTATCTAAATACTTTTTTTTCTTAAGGTCTCATGGAGATTATAACCTTGTAAGCTGAATGTAACTATGTAAGCTAAAAGGATCCTTCTTGTGCTTCTTCTTTTGGATAAGTGAGACATAATTTTGTGAAAATGAGTTTCTTGAGTGATAGCAACAATGAACAAAGAAGCAAAAATGCAATTTCTTAAAGCTCATAGTATGCAGGAGCTTCAAGGTAGGGTAAATTTCAGAAAACCCTTGAACTTTGGAGGATTCCCCACGAAACACCCTGAACACAAAAGTTCAGGGGGGTCTGTGGGAAACACCCTCCAAAGTAGGGGCTTTGTGAAATTTATCCCTTTAAACTATGTTGGCTACAAGTGTGGCTATCACTAAGCACATCAGATATGAGTTTGACATGTACAAATTGATCTAGATGCCACAAGCATAAACTTCTTATTTGCCTCAGTTTTTGAAGCAAAGAAGACACTTTTGTTGCAAGCTTTCAACTGTAAAAGGCCAGGACCACAGCACTACAAACAAATGCTATGTTTGGCAGATAAGATAATGCCAAATCTAGCAGCCACTACTGCAGATGCTTTTGAGATATTTTGCTTGGATACCCGAAAGAAGATATTTATATGGGCTCAGCTGATTCATCATTGGGCCCATCAGCAACCAATGAAAACTGTCATTTTCATATTTGGAGCTAGCAATGAAGAGATAAAAGCTCAAGAAGTATGAATCATTGATGAGAGAGAGAGAGTGTCAAATTTAAAGTAGAAGCAAGAAGAGAATGAGGAAGCAAGAGGAGTATGAAGATATTGTGATTGTTGGTGCAGGTATTTCTGGGCTTGCTACTGCACTTGCTCTTCAAAGGTACTTCTTGAAAATATGTAATCTTTTTTTTTAATAGCGACTAAATGGTGAAGTTTGAATTAGTTTTTTGTTCATTTTGAAATGACTAGTAAATAGTGTATTTTGATGTTGGTAATGTTCTCACATTTGAAGGCATTTTTATTTTAGAATTAATTGGGGGATTGAACCCCTGTGCTATCTCACAATTGCGGATAATCCCCTTGTAGTTCTATTGCTGCATTCTTGAAGATAGATCTCTGTACTAATGGTCAAATGCTGATAGACCCCGAAAGTGAATTTTTTTACTCTTTAGCCCTCAAGAGGTCGATGCAAGTCAAAAAATTTATGCAAGGGGTTCATCTGCAATAATGGGATTACAGGGGCTCTATCCGCTGTTCGGTGATAGTACCGAGGGTCTATTCACAATTATCCCCTGATTTTATAAATCTTGCTTCTGTGTACTTTTTTTTCCCGAGGCTAAGTGTACTTGTCAATTGTCATGGGAGATAGGGAACAACTTGGGTCTCGTGATGTTGTGATCGAAGCCCAACCAGACACAGGATCACAGAGACCGTGGCATTACATGGGGGCGATTGGTTGCTTGCAACTGTAGTTGTAATGCAAGTGTCACTTGTATACAATAGAGACTTTACAACTCTTCTTACCTATAACTCCAATTACAATTATTTGATTTAAAATTTAAAATTTGCAATTTGCAGTTGCAACTATTTAATTTTACTTGTAGTTTTACATATGCAACTTAATTTTTACCATTAATAAATTATTAAAGTTATTAATTCCTTTAACACTTTTAAAATATTTTTTTTAAAGAAATACTGATTTTAATTATTAAGTAAATTAACTTTTAAATTTTAAAAAAAATTCATAAGATAATATTTTTTAAAACAATATTTTATTAAAAAAGTAATTTTAAAAATATTATATTTTTGTAAAATAAAATAATCTTGTAAAATAATATTTTTTTGGTAAAAATATAGTTTTTTAAATGGATTTCATTAAAAAATAATTTTTTTCATATTTTTTTGAAAACTATTATTGAAATATTTTCAAAATAATATTTTAACAAAGTATAATAGTATTCAAGGAAAAGTTTATTTTTAAGAAAAATAATACTTTTCAATTTATTTTTTAAAACAATAATAAATTTTCAAAAATTTTTGAAAAAAGTATTTCTCCAAAAAATAGTTTTTACAGAATTATTATTTTTTTAAAAAAATAATATTTTTATAAAAATAATATATTTAAAAAACAATATATTTTATAAAATAATATATTACCTTAATAATAATATATTATTAAATAATATATTATTTATAAATATATATTATTTTAAAAAAATTATATTATTTCAAAACATAATATATAATTTAAAAATATAATATTTTTCGACAAAATATTTCTTAAAAAATAATACTTTTTGGAAAATATTATTTTATGAAAAAAATAATACTTTTCAAAAGAATAATGTTTTTTATTTTTTCCAGATTAATAATATTTTTTTCAATAAATATATTTTAAAAAATTATCTTATAAAAATATTTTTTCAATATTTTACTTTCACAAAAAACTTTTTTTAGGAAAACTATTTTTAAATAACTTTATTTTTTAAATTTTTTTGAAAATATTATAATAATAATAATTTTTAAAAAGATTATTTAAAAATTTAATGAATTTTTTTTGAAATATTAAGTAATGGTTTTGATTTTTAATAAATTTGGGTCAATTGCAACTAAGTTGTAACCGTGACTTGCGGTCGTTTTTGATGTAAGTCGTATGTTGCAACTAAAGGTTGTTTTGTAACTGTAACCGTGAGTTACAATAAAACAAACGCTTGTAACTGGACAAATTTAACCCAATTGTATGCAACTGAAGTTACAACCACTCCAGCTGCAAGCTACCAAGCACCCCCTTAGAAAAATTACAAGTGCAATAATAGTTGTGTTGTAATTTAAAATTATAAATACATTTGTTTATTTCCTTGTAGCTGCAGTGTCTTTTATAGTTGGAATTGTAAACCAATGTTCTTTTCTCAACAACAACAACAAAAAGAAACAGTTTGATAGCATCTCAATGTTTTCTTCTAAGTGATATTGAAGGGGGTGTCATTTAGTTAAATAAATTGAAATTATCTTACAAGAGAGGGCAAAGAAAAGTCATATACCATAAATTTATACATTCGCCAAATTAAAAATTCTCCATTTTTTCTTGATTATTCATATCATTTTATTAATTAAATGTATACCTTAGCGAAATTACATAGAAAGAAGAGAAGAAAACTCGTTTAAAATGTAAATAAATGAAAAGAAAAATAGATATAGGAAGGAGGTGAGGAAGCAAGAGGAGTTTCATGAGATTGTGATCATTGGTGGAGGCATCTGTGGGCTTGCTACTGCACTTGGCCTTCACAAGTAAATCTCTTGTCTGTATAATTTTTCTTTTGCTAATAATAAATTAAACTCCTTTTATTTCTTCTTCACTTTTATAGCCTTATTCGAGCTTTGGTCTTCTTTCTTTAATCTAGAGGTAGGACCATTTTATTTATCATGGTGTCAAATGTGAATCATACTATGATAAGAGCATGAAGTTAAGTGAAACTTACCTTCATTGTTTTGTGAATATTTGCAGGAAAGGCATAAGGAGTATAGTTTTGGAGAGATCCGAAACTTTAAGAGCTACAGGAGCCGGTATTTCTATCTACCTCAATGGTTGGCATGCACTTGACCATCTTGGAGTGGGAAATCAGCTACGCGCAGAATCTACGCCTATAAATGAGTATGCATTATCCTTTGCATATAAATTTTCAGTCATTATTATCACTTATTTTTATGTGTACGTACATACAGAAACCGATAAATAGATTATCATAGCATGATAATTCTTTAAGTTTCGAGATTGATAAAATTTTCACCTTGTTGTATTCAGGATACATGGTGAATGGGTATACAAGGATGAGACAGAAGTAATACCAATCAGGTACAAACACAATCAATGTGCAATCTCAAACTAGCTAGCATGTATCAATACCAATCTCAAACTAGCTAGCATTTTCGCTGCTATTTGGTAAAATTTTCCATTTCCTTTTGGGTTCTAGCAAAGAAGGGCTCAGATGTGTGAAAAGAAGCGATCTCATCGATACCTTGGCTAACAGTCTGCCTGCTGAATCGATTCGTTTTGGGTGTCAAATAGTAGCGATTGAAACCGATCCAATTACCTCCTTTCCCGTCGTTCATATTGCAGGCGGTTGCATCATAAGGACTAAGGTTAAAGAACTCACCGTAATATATATGATAGAAAACAGAATATCAATTTTCTAACAGTCATTTTTATTTATCAGATTTTGATTGGATGTGATGGCTCGAATTCGATTGTAGCAAGAGCATTGGGACTAAAACCTGCAAACCTCTTTCAAACCCGAGAGGTGAGAGGATACACAAGTTATCCAAATGGACACGGTCTCTCTAACCATTTCCTACATCTAAAGGGTAACAAACTGTTCCTTGGAAGAATTCCAGTCGACGAAAACTTAGTCTTCTGGTTTGTAGACCAAGAATTCCATCCTAAAGGTATTTCTGATATTTAAAATTTAGTCAAGATTTTGAGTTTGACTCTGATGTTATGAAATACAATGTCAGATTTGGAGACGAGAAAAGATCTGAAACTCATCAGGGATCAAACACTAGAGGCAGTCAAGGACTGTCCTAAAGAAGTGATTGAAATGGTAAAGAACTGTGATCTTGACTCGCTCTCCCTCACCCGTATCAGATACCGTGCACCATGGCACCTAGCGTTTAACGATCTCTATAAAGGGACAATGACAGTGGCTGGTGACGCTATGCACCAAATGGATCCATCCATCGGCCAAGGAGGCTGCGCTGCACTTGAAGATGCAGTGGTACTTGCCAGATGCTTGTCCCGAGAAATGCCAGTCAATCAGTCAGAAAGCAAAATAAGCGATGAAGAGATACACCATAGAGCTGGAGTGGCTTTGAGAAGATACGCGAGAGAAAGAAAGTGGAGGATACTGATATTATCAACCAAGTCGTTTCTCATAGGATCTCTGTTTGGTGCTTCTTGGCTCAAGAGGTTCACATTCCTCACTTTATTCTCTACGTTCTTTGGTGGCAGGCTTGGCCACACTCAGTATAATTGTGGGCATCTTTAGAAGTGGAGGGTCTATTGAATAAAATTCATGGATATGTCCATGAATTCTAGTCTCTTATACCTAGGAGATAATATAAATATCAAACTTTTATGATGGTAATTAAGGAGTACAGTAGTTTTTCAAAAAGTTATGAATATCTCTATGGTTAAGTGAGCCATAATCATGTGAAATTGGGTTTGATGAGATTACAGAGAAAAAGGGAAAAATTTTAAAGCTAAATATATACTCTTCATCGGTGCTTACTGTTTACTAATCAGTCTGTAACTTGGACTCGTGCTGAACTGTGAATAGTGCAGGACCACAGTAAATGAGATAAATGCTTTGCGTGAAACTGAAAATATCTTAGATGATGTTTTTTTGTGCAGGTATTTTGAGATTACTGAGTATGAGTTGAACATAAAAAGGTATCGGTCATATCTGGATCGATGCTTTTAGTTGGGTAAATTACAGAAAACCCCCCTAAACTTTTAGGGAGATGCAGTAATCCCCCATCAAACCCTCTTGAACTTTGTTTATTCCCCTACATCCTAAAAACTTTTTGCACAAATTCCCATGAGTTAACACCGTTATTTTAACCCCAAGCGCATGTAAAACACGTGACTTCAATTCATCAAAATATCCTTCCCCTATATATATTGTTAGGTGTGTGATGGAGGACTATGTTGTTCACATGAAAATCATCTTTAATTTTACTCGAATTGATGGAAACCAACTTATTGATGTTTTATTATTATTATTTTTGACAGAAACCACCTTAACTTGCTGGAATGTTTGTAACATCACGCATTCTAGCGAATACTGTTGTTATTTTTGGTGGAATTCCACAAATATCATCATCCCTCCTCTCCTCCCTCCACCCCTCATCTCATTTCCCTCTATTAAACTAACATCTCACCCTCACCACCTACATCTTCTCCCTCCTCCCTTCACTTCTTCTTTCAACCCCCACCCTAATCGACTCAAGGCAGTCAAAAGAGAAGATTCTTTGCGATAATTCATCGATCTGACAGAGGAAGGAGGAGAGGGCGAGGTGGGAGATGAAGGAGGGGAGAAAGGGAGGGGAGAGTTTGAGGGAGGGGAGGAGGTGGTGAGGGAGGGAGGTGGGAGAGGATGAGGGCTGAAGAGCCAAAAGAGGGAGGGGAGGGAGGGAAGGTAGCGGAGGAGGTGAACAAGGTGGAGGAGGATGGGGGAGGGGGACAAGGGAGGGGAGGGGAGTGGAGGGAAGAGATGGAGAGAGGAGAAGATGGTTAAGGGTAAAATAGGAACTTCTGCTCTTTTTTTAACACAGTATTCAAAAAAGCTTGACATTGCAAACATACTAGCAAATTAAGATGATTTCTATCAAAAGAATAATAATAATAAATTAATAAGTTGGTTTTCATCAATTTGAGTCAAGTTAAGATGATTTTTATGTAAAAACCCTATTTTTAAATCTACATCTAGATATTAATTGATTTGATATTTTATACTAAAAAGACATAGGTAACAAGGAATTTGCAAAAAAGATCGATTTAAGATAGTCAATAAGAAATTATAATTTTTATTTGAATCTATCCGTAGGCATAGTCGATAAGGAATTTTTGGAAAAGTTGTATGCTAAAAAGAAAGGCTCTTATAAAAAAAATATTAAAAGAAATATAGTTAAGCGTTTAAGATTTTTGATTCATGTAAGTTGCAAATCTTACACTATCTTTTTAGTTTGGTTACTCTTTACTTTATAAATTTCAACCTCAACTGATTGCTCGTTCAATTCTCTTACATCTATACTCTTCATTTCTTTTAATTGGTTCACAAATCCTTCGTTTTCTCCTTTGATTTTTTTAATATTTCATTTTATGAGCATCATTCTTTCATTTACCTTTTAATCCATTATTTTCTTTAACCGATCTTCTTAATTCGGTTCCTTCTTCTAGCCCAAAATAGCTAATTTTGTTAGGCTGTTTGGTTCACTAAAATGGGCCAAGAAAGTAATTTCCCACTCCGACAACCCAGTCCACATAAGTAAAACTAAGTTTGAGCTTTTCTTTTCTTTGGTTTGGTTTACATTTGTAAAATGGGAAATTGGCTGGGTTAGGAGCCTCCAAATCATCAAAATGGGAAACACCCATTTCCGCTCAAAACGAGTGGAAATGGGATGAAACGCACTTCGATTCTGACAACATCCTATCTCTTTCTCTTGGTTGATTTTTTTGGAGAAAAAAGGGGAGTGCTAGGGTTACCTCCTTCCTTCTTCTTCCCGCCTCCATCTCTTTAACCGTGAGCTTCTATCGCCAAATCCAACAATCCCTCTTCTCATATGTGTTTGTGATGGACATTTTATGAAAGGCTTGTGTTCTTGAGTGGATCAAAGTTGAAAATTGGGGATCTTGTGATCTTTGATTTTTTTTTTTCTTGGCTAATTTGTCTGTGTGGATTGAAATTTGCTTTGAAATTTTAGATTTTTGGTGTTTGATCTAGTAAAAAAAATGAATTTTCTTGAAATTGGGGATTTCTTTGAATTTGGGCATTTCTCTAAAATCGGGGATTTTAGTGAAATTGGCTTGCAGCTTTGTTGGATCTATCCTGACTTCACCTCAGAAAAACTTAGGTAGTCAAATTTGTCCATTTCATCTAAAATTATTTTTTGATTTTTCATTTTGTTGGATCTATCTTGATTAATTTCTTATGCTTGAATAAACATAGTAATACTTACAAAAAATTCATATGTATATGGTTAAGTGTTGCTAACAATAATAATATGTGTTGCCACTAGAGGCTTGTGTTCTTTAGTGTGTTCTTGAGAGAAATTGATGGGCAATAACCATATATATAACTACAACATTTATTTTTTGTACATGATGATTAGAACTTGAGGTTAGCTAAATATATACTTGCAACTGTTAGTTTTCGTACATGAATCAATTGATGGGCAATAACCATGAATTTTACTCACTTTGGAACTGTTGGTTTTTTTACATGACTAGCTTCGCTCTTAATATTTAAACACAAATCAATTCATTTCATGTGACCGCATCACAATAATGTTTATATCATTGTGGCTCATGTCGTTATGACTTCTGAGAATTTGGTCCAATGAACTCTTTTCGCTTATTACAATTATTTTTGGACGTGGATGCATGTGTGTATTGTAGATGAGCGGTGATGTGAATACGTTTCCTCATCTATGAAAAATCTTCTTTAACTCACATGGAACTATTGCTGAACAATCTTAACCTCCCACATTAGAACAAAATGGTGCTGCTGAACGCAAACACCGGAATATTCTTGAAACAACTCATGTTCATTGCACATGTTCGTCGATCTTTTTGAGCCGAAGCTCTTCTCGCTGCTATCTTGTTAATCAATGTTAACCATCATTCTTATTTACAGACATGTGTCCACACTCTCAACTACCTAAAAGTTAGTTTAATTATTCCCTGGTTTGAGCTTTTGGCTGTGTTTATTTATCCTTCTTCTACAAAATAAACGGGATAAGTAATTACCTGGGTCAGCTCGATGCGTCATGTTGGGATGCAGTCTATGTCACAGAAGGTATAGATGTTATTATCCCAATAGTAGAAGAATTTGAATCTTTTGTAGTGTTACCTTCTTTGAAAACTTGTACCACTAATCATCAAACAATAAGTTAGATTTTTTTTCCTTTCTCGACTCATTTATATCAACATCAACATTACTGATACCATCGTACACCCGTGTTTCGTCCTAATCTATATAGTCTATTTTACCCCTTCATGAAATGACTTCAAGTGATGCTACGTCAAACAATAAGTTAGATTTTTTTTTCCTTTCTCGACTCATTTATATCCACATCAACATTACTGATACCATTGTACACCCGTGTTTCGTCCTAATCTATATAGTCTATTTTACCCCTTCATGAAATGACTTCAAGTGATGCTACGGACATGACTATTCCGGCTTCTAGTTCGCCGACTATTGCACTACCAACACCATCACCACCATACCACCACAACCACTACCACCAGGCTGTACATGAAGAACTACATGCCCTTCAGCGTATCCATACATGAGATCTTGTTCCTCTACCACATGATACCCAACTAATTATTTATAAATGGATATTCAAAATCAAAACAAAATCAGACGGTTCTGTTGAGTGTCACAAAACTCGTCTTGTCGCCTGTGGATTTTCTCAAGAGTACAATATTGATTATGAGGAGACCTTTGCACTAGTGTTTGAAATCGTAACTATTCAACCACTTATTGCTATTGCGGCTAGTCGACATTGGGATTTACATCAGATGGATGTGAAGAATGTCTTTCTCAATGGTGAACTTACAGAGACCGTTAACATGTAGCCACCACCTAGGGTTGATGCTCCTCCCTTTGTCGTCTTCAATGTGCTCTCTATGGCCTCAAACAAGGCCCTCGAGCTTGGTTTGAGTGCTTTCAGAAATCTATTGTCTTTATTGGATTTACAAAAAGCATAGTAGATTATGCAATGTTTTATCGTACTTCTTCTCATGGTCAAGTCATTCTCCTCTTGCATGTTGATAATATGATTACTAACTGGGGATGATATACCTACTATCCAGCATCTTAAGCGACATCTTCAGAGTCAGTTTGAGATGAATAATCTTGAATATTTACGCTACTTTCTTGGGATTGAGATTGCATACTCTTCCCACGGCTATCTATTGTCTCAGCAGAAGTATGTTTCAGAAATCATTAAGCGAGCCACTCTCATAGATACCTCTATTGCGACTTCTATTTCCGTTACTACTCCCATGAAGCTTCACTTAAAACTTCATCAGTCAGATGGTGATCCTCTACCGAACCCCATTCGATATCAAGAAATTATCGATGCCTGGATTTACTTATCTGCTACTCATCCAGATATATCTTATGGTGTTCAAATTCTCAGTTAGTTTATGGCCACACCAACGACTGTTCACTATGCAGCCCTGATCAGACTTCTTCACTACTTTTAGGGTACTATGACTAGCTCCTTGTTATTTCGAGCTGATTTACTTCTCACACTACGAGCATACACTAATGCTAGTTGGGCTGATGATCCTGATACTAGACAATCTACCACTGGGCACCGTATATTTCTTGGTTCTTCTCTTATCTCTCAGCATACAAATGTCAACACACAGTTTCACTGTCTAGTACTGAGGTAGAATATCATGCTATGGCTAACACTACCTTTGAGATTCGTTGGCTGCTCCATCTTCTACTAGATATCAGTGTCTATATTCCTTCTCCCGTTCCTCTATTTTGTGACAATAAGGGTGCTATTTAGATTTCTTATAATTTGGTATTTCATGAGCTCACTAAACACATTGAGGCGGGCTGCCATATTGTCCGACAAGATTATAGTTTTTATCATATCTCTCTTCCTTACATAATATCCAGAGATCAACTTGGGGACAATATCACTAAAGCACAAACTACTGCCCAGTTACTTTATTTTTGTTCAAACTTTTGGTGTTTGGTCCATCTTAAGTTTGCGGCGCGGGGAGGGGGGTTAAGATAGTTTATATGGTTAATTTCACAAAACCCCCTTAAACTTTTTTTTGGGGGGGGGGGGGGGGGGGGTGGGG
>JBAKGM010000412.1:3703817-3722938 GCA_037177215.1 Asparagus racemosus | reverse complement strand
ATCAAGTATTACAATCTAAACTGACCCTCTAGTCTAGGCTGCGTCCTAGACTCAGGGATAGCTCGTGATTTCTCCTAGTAGATCTCACCAGTTCCGGTGATATTCCCCTTTGTGGGTTGATTCCCGTCAGGTATTTGTTTTTTTCGTGAAACAGATCCCTTAGATCTGCAAGCCTAGCATCTAGATTATCAACCGAAGATCAGGATTGCGCGGTGGTCCACAGACGGAATAGAGTCCCCGGCACAGGCAAAGATACCCATGCAAGCGAGAGTCCGATAAATGGGCCCCGAGTTTGTTCAAAAGTGAAAAGTTGTAATCTTTCTTTGATTTTTTCATTGTAAGCCTTATAAAAAGGCGAGGTCTCTCTTGAATTTTATTGTAAAAGATAAATTTGTAACGAGTTCAATTGCAATGGAAATCAAAGCAACTTTCGCGGCGAACACTACTCTCTAAGCCATCCCAAGAAGTTTGTTTAGAACTTTTGCCCTTCCCTTTATAGTCTTTTTTTCTAGTGGGCAATTCTTCTTCAGGTGGCCATGTTTCCTGCATCAAAAATAAATTAAATCGGTATCTGAATCACTCGAATTATAATTACTTACCTTGCTTGTATAGTGATTCTGTTTGTCTTGCAAGTATTTTTTACCGTCCTTTGACTTGAGGAAAGATTTGTAGCCTTTAACAAATTGATCATCCTTATCTTTAGAACTGGAGCTTGATTCCTTCTTCTTCTTTGACCAGGATTTCTCTTTCTTTGCACGTAAGGCTAACCACTTCTTCTTTGAATCTTCTTCTGAAGCATCTTCTCTCCCTTTTAATCAGACTTCATAAGTGATGAGATTGCTTACAAGATCATCAAGAGTAAGTTTAGAAAAATTCTGAAGTTCTTCTGTTGTCGTTACCTTTAGTTCCCAATCCCGAGATAGAGAACAGAGTATTTTTCTGCAAAGCTCCCTGTTATCATACTCCTTCCATAGCGTGTTTGACTTGTTCATGATATCGGTGAATCCTGTGAACATCTCATGGCTCTTAGAGGCCTTCATCTTGAAGTTCTCATCTTTGCTCACCAGCATAGCAAGCTTAGTCTCTTTAACCTACGAAGTTCCTTCATGTGTAACTTCTAGTATTTTTCAAATTTCCTAAACAATAGAACAATTAGAAACATGATTAAATTCTTCAATGGTAGGAGAGCAATATAAAGCATTCATGGCTTTTGAATTATAAGAGTAAATTTGTTTATACTGTGGAGTCCACTTATCCTTGGTTAGAACAACTATAATACCATCTACCTCAGTAGTAGGTTCATTATACCCATGTTCTACACTCTCCCAAACATCTTAATTAGTGGACGACAGAAAACTTTCGTACGTGCTTTTCAATATGTGTAATTGGTGCCATCGAAAAGTGAGGGTCGGTTGACGACGTGTCTTTCAGGAAAAGTTGAAGCTGTGGTAAGGCTTGACATCTCTACCATAGGTTGTGATACATAAATATGGGTAACAAAGCTCTGATACCACTTGCTAGAAACAGGATGCAAACCTAGAGGAGGGTGAATATGATTGCTACAATTTTTTAGATAAATTCAGAATATGCAGCAGAAAGAAAATATGAGAAAAATTAAAAGCAACTAACAAAGAAACACACGAGATTTTTATAGCAGTTTGGATCAAAATCCTACGTCCACTCTTCCTTCTCGCGAAGGGCCTTCTTCACTGTGACCGGAGTTATTCTTGAATCATAACCCGATTTAGTATACTTTACAAATAGGACCCTGGAATATAACCGAAACCAGTCGAGATACCTAACTCCTCACAATGACCAGAAAAAACCTAGCCATAGCTAGCCACACTCAATTACCTTGGCTTGAGCACGTCAACCCTCAATCACATCTGCTTGAGTACGCCGTCAAACTCATAAGTTTGAAACATAAAACCAACCCAAAACAACTAAAGCACAACTAGAAAAATCTTACAGCCCTTTTACCAAACCGTCCTTCAAATTGATTGAAGTGTAGATTTGGAAGAACGATGATGGTGATCAAGTCCAAGGGCAGCGCTCATTGAAGGTTGATGATAAGATGATGAAACAACGTCAAGGATGCGATTGATGAGGCTTTGGGGGTTAAAAAGCTCTCCTTGTTCTCAAAAATCAAACCCTAGATCATCTTCAATCAATGATCTCTTCTTTCTCTCTCTTTCTCTTATATATAGCCCACAAGAAAGAGATATCCTAGAGTTGGTAGAAGTTGGAGATCAAAAGAACGATGAACAATTGAGATTAAAATATCAAATCTGCTAAAATACGTCGTCGTTATTGATGGGCAAATCTGACTATCGATGGTGTTGTTCACCTATCGATGGTTTACTGTAGACTATCGATGGTATTATTTATCTCTAGGAAAAATCTTCAATTGGTTCCTGTAGTCCATCGATGGTTCTGTAGACCATCGATGGGCTCAACTTACCATAGATTATTCGATAGATCAGATCGAGAGCTTTCCAAAAAGCTTTTACAATACCAAACCCGATAACCGAGTCAAACGTTATGACCCGTGCAAGCTTTAGCCTTTGTGTATGTCTCAATCTTGCTGCTGACTGTTTCGACATCGTTTAACTAAAACATTCATATCTCGAGCTATACATCTCCTAATTGAGTTCCGTTTATTCTGGTGGATTTGTAACAACGTGACGGACACTCCCATATGATCAATCATGATTTTAACTCTTGAAACCTACCAAAACACATCATAATCATCGATAGTTAAACCCGATCATCGATGGTTGATGCCGATCATTGATGGTTCCTTATAGTTCATCGATTATACAAATTCTGATTTTTGGAATTCATAGATTATTTACTGTAGTTCATTGATAGTTTAAGCAATCATCAATGATTGACTGTAGTCCATTGATGGTTCCATTTCTCATTTCTGAAAAATACAGATTGTTGACTGTAGTTCATCGATGACCTGTGGACCATAGATAGTTGCCTTGTGATCATCGATGGTTAAATGCTGAAATCAACTGTTCATGTTGATTTTTGCATCATTTTGAGTCACAACTTATTCGTACATATTTATTCCTGAAATATATTATCTCACAAACTTATTAGTACCAAATGAAAGTTTGTTATTGATCAAACAAGAGATATTGCACGAACAACGTTCTTCCCAAACAAAGTTCTAACGTTATAAGAGTGAGAAAGCTTCAGTATCTTCAGCTGCAGCATCCAATTCAATCTCCTATTATTACTAAAGCAGATTTGTATCTAATTAGCAAACAAAGAGAAGAGGCGGTGCCGATATCAAGGTTAAAGACGAGATCATAATGGTTTGTTAAGATTAAATTCTAACTTTGATGCTGATGTCCATTACGACGACGACAATGAAACCGAGAATCTTGAAAAGGGTAATGAAAGAGCTACAGAAATTGTTGATTTGTGCAAGAAGAAAGATGGAAAGGCATGGAAGCGCAAGAAACCTGCTGAGCTTCCAAATTCTCACTGCAGCCATCATTCATACACCAGTAGCTCCAATCACAAAGATGTCGAAATGAAGAAAGTGACCATCTTCACAAAAGAGTAAAAACAAGAAGCGAGAAACGAGGAATAGGATGGATCAAGTTGCATCAGCAACGAACTTTTCAATCGAAGATGAGAGGAATGCCTGCAGAAAAATGAAACCGCAGATCAAATTGAAGATGAAGAAATTGAAGAGAACTCGGACTGCAATGCCCTTGATGTGATAGTAAAATGAGAGCACTTAAAGATATAAACAGAGAGAGATGAGTCACTCCCTATTTAAAACTCTCCGTTCCTTCTACCTACCATAATTGGTTGCATAGTAGTTAAATTAGAATATTCCATTAACTAACTGTGCTATGCATTATTCCCCATAGCTAATCTCTTAGCAGTTACAGTTTCATTAATTGTGAACAGACCCCTATAGTTCTATTTGTTGTGAATAACCTCCTTAGTATTAGCCTAATGACGAATACACCCTTTTAGTAAACTTTTTCAACTCTTTTAAAACTTTAATTAAAAAAAACAGTTGGGCACCTATCCTCACCAATAAAACTATAAGAGGTCTATCTGCCTCCTCAAACAATTTAATAATTTTAAGAGTAACAAAGTTCAGTCAGGGGGTCTATTCACGATAAGTAGAACCACATGGTTCTCGTTGCAATTGAGTTATACTATAGGAGTTCTATTCGCAATTAACCATTAACCTAATGTATTAACCAAGACTGTAACTCCTTTTATAGCACTGGTGATCCTATGAAAACCGCCCAATAGGAGTGGGGTGATCCACACCACAAATAGAAGAGTTATAATTTCTAAACTAACCCTCTAACCATCTAGGAATAATATAGATCATTCCTTTCTACAGGGTGCTCTCATAGTGTCCTTACTTCTTTTGTACCATCGTTACACCTAAAATCCCTTCACACATGCTTTAACTAGGGGTGCAAACGGATCAAATGCGGCTTGAATATGACACCATTAGCCAGCGGGGCCATATAGCCTCCCCTAGACTAGTTTGTGGGTTATTTAATTAATTAACTCAAGTTAGGAGTGCAAACAAGCCCAATACAGTACCATTTCACTAACATCTTGTTAAGTTTGGAGTGCGAACAGATCCAATTCAAAAGTCCATATTACTAATTGAATAACTAGTTAAGTTAGAACAAAAGTGTGGGTTAGCTAGTTAAATAAATTATTTTTATATGAAGGAGAGACAACAAGTATTTTAAACAGAGCCCACATAATATGTAATGACCAATCATTAGGGATAACGCATTATTGTTCTAGTAATACAAAAATACTTTGACGGTCATACGTACGTATCGCTCCTCATGAAATTACAGTTATCTTTAACCTAACTATACCATTTGTATTTACAAAAAAAAAAAAAAAAAAGACCCATAACCTCTTTGTAGCACCGTTGCATCTTGAACCCCCTGACACGTGCTTCACCACCAACACAAACCTCGACACGCACGGCACCAAAACAAAACCGAGCAACATTCTCCTCCCTCAGCTTGCCATCACGCTTTGCCCCCCAAAACCCTCGCCCTCGACACGTGTCACTCCCTCCTCAACCAGCAAACAAAACCAACCTCTTTATACAAATAATAACGCTCCCCTTCTCTTCCTTCTCTCTTTTAATTCCATACCGCTCTCACAAACCAAAATGCTTCCGTGAAGCTATAAAATGGGCGACGATGGCGAATCCTCGGCGAAATGCCGAGAGGCTCGCCGCCGTCTGATCAAAATGCGAAGAACCTCGTCGGTCACCGTCGAATCCAAGCGAGGGTTGGAGGTCGACGGTGGCTCGGCGAGAGCTGAGAAAAAGCTGAAGACAGTGGGATCGCCTCCGTCGCTATCGCCGTCGCTGTTCTTACCCGTCCCTTTGAGCTCAAAGGGTTCGAGTTCGCGCCCGGAGCGGGTACCATATCCGCTCTTGGGGTTCGGATCGGTTGCGATATCGGGGAGGTCGAGAAAGATGGAGGATGCGGTTTCGGTTCGGCCTCGCTTCTTCGAGCCGATCCGGGGGCCGCCGTGGCATTTCTTTGGGGTTTTTGATGGGCACGGTGGCTCTCACGTAAGTATTAGTTATATAACTCATAGCTATCTTGATTTTTCTTTTAGTAGAGGTTTCTATTCTAAAATATTCAGAAAATATTATTTTAATCTCTGGTTAAAAACATAAGATTGACATTTTTTAACCGTTTCAACTTTATAAAAGTTAGTGGTAAATTTTAGAAAAAAAGCCTGAAACTTAAAAAAAAAAAAAAAAAAAAAAACCCCTACCAAACTCAAAAAATTAGACAAAAACCCTGAACTTTTTTGGAGTAGTTTGCATACACCCTTGTTAAACTTGGAATATGAGAAGAAGAAAAAAATAACCCCAAATTTTTAAGGAGTCTCATAAAAGTCCAAAGTTCCACAGACTAAAATCCAAAAAACAATTCAAGTGTCATCATCAAGAAACTTATAAATTTTTTTTATCAAAATTGTTTTTCCTCCCTCTCCCTTTCCCACAAACGGATTGACATTCTATCCAATCTCCAATTGTCTCCGTCTTTATCATCCATTCTAATTTCAGGCTTGAACATATAGGATTTTCAATATCACAATATTTATTTCTATGTCTCTAAGACAAATAATGATTCTCACGACAATAGGAAAAATCAAGATCTCATCATTGAAATTGGAATCGACCATGAATATTAGTTAATTGGACTCTCTCTAATTACGACCTAGGTAAAGAAGATCTGCAATCCCCACAGCCTCTGAAATAAAGTTCGTCCAAAAGCCAGAAAGAGTTAAATAAGTTTTGTGAAAACTTTGGAAGCTTAAGGACTTTTCTTCAAGTTTTAAAGTTGAGATTGCCGAAACTTTCATGCTTGCAAATTACTGTTTTGACCAAATTCTTAGGTGTCAACGCTGGCCAAAGAAAAGATGTGCCGTCTAATGATGGAGGAGCTGATAAGGACGGAATCCCCGGAGAGAATGGAGACGAGGGCGATGAAGTCGGCGGCAAAGCGGTGCTACTCCCGCATGGACGAGCTGGCGCTGTGGACGTGCGAGTGCGGGCGGTACATGGGCCGGGTCAAGTGCTCCTGCGACCGCTCCCGGTCCACGCCCCAGCTCGTGGGGTCCACCGCCGTGACCGCCGTCGTGGGGCCCCACCGGCTGATGGTCGCCAACTGCGGGGATTCCAGGGCCGTGCTCAGCCGTGCGGGAGTGGCCATACCGATGTCCGTTGATCATAAGGTAATTTAGTGAGGGCTTTTTGTCCACATTACTCCCAAAAAAAACTTTTCAGAAATTATTCTCCCAAATCCTCGTATTTTAAAACTAGCCTTCTAAATCTTTTTAGGTGCTTAGAAATTAGTCCCTGTGGTTAGCTTCTGGTTGAGATTGAGGGGAAATCTCACTATACTTAACAATTTAGTTGAGTTTTTGTTTTACATTGCTTTATGTTTTTAAGTGCAACTAAGCCTTTTTTATACACCCTCAATTAGTCCAGAAAGACCGGCTGAGATAAAACAAACTCTAAGGGCTTATTTAAATTAGCCCAAAAAAAGGTGACAGACAGCATAAAAATAAATTGAAAATTTTTCTAAATTTTTATCTCTAAACTCAATAATTACATATTAGTCTCTCAAATCTAGAAAATTGCATATCAGTCCCTTAAATCTTATAGGGTTTTGTAATTCTGCTAGTTTTTAGTTAAAAATCCTAACCAAAGTTAGGTTAACACCTAACCCAACATCTACAATCGCCAAACTACCCTCCTCTCTAGTGTTTCAAACCTTTGTGAAGCTCAATTTTGGAAGGGTTCCTTTCTAATCATTGTAAAAGAAGAACTAAAGAACTAGGGTGTGGATTTTTTTAAGCAGATACTATAGTTCAAACCCATTAAGAAATGAGTTTAGGAATACAATATAGAGGTAAAATGGTCACTTTACTTTTAACCATTAGATTTGAAGAAATATTCCCCTCAAATCTAACGTGCATCAACTAGAAGAATATTTTGCAGACCCGGCCTATAGGATTTGAGAGACTAATATGCAATTATTGTTGGGACTAATATCCAACAACACATTGTTTTAAAGTCCAAATAAGAGATTACACACTGAAAATGTACCTTTGAAAAATTGAAATGCCTAGTCCACTCTCCTCTTCCTCCGTCGTCCCTCACTCTCTACCCACCATATCAACAAGCCCAGCGTCTTTGCCTCCAACAACCTCTTCTGATGCCTCAAAAAACCAAAACCCTCATCAAACCTGGATACCCACTAATAACAACACTTACACATTTGATTCTTCGGTATTTTTTGGTGATTGAAGGTATGGAGGTTCATACCCATCTTGTGAATTTTGGGTTTGATTGCATTTGTACGCTAGGAATAGTTTGATTTGGATTTTATAGTGATTGTTATGAGATGGGAAGTTCTAGAACGGTTTTTGGTTAGTGCCCATTTGTTGGAGATGTGGTTAGTTGCAATGTACTGGTGGTTGTGTATGTTAGAGTTAGGGAGGTTGGTGTTGTGCACCAGGCGTTTGAGAAAATGCCTGAGAGAAATTCATTTTTGTATTGGCTTTATGAGGAAATTCGAGAGTGGGTGGGTTTGAAAATAAATGATATATCCTATTTTGTCAATTATTTGAAGGATTGCTTGTGCAAATTATGAAGCTGACCTTGTTAATGAGCTAACATCACACTTTAGAGACTCTTCTGCGGTGCAACTCTGGGGGTGCAACTCTGTACTGCAAAAAAACGTGCCTTTTGAATGTTCTCAGAGTTACACATTTGATAATGCAATGTACCAAACTTTAGATTGTTTTGTCCTGGTGTTTTTGGATAAACTTTGTGCATGCATTATTCACATAAGTAGAACAAGTTAATGATTAGCTATGATGTTTATCCAGTTGCAAGATTTCTGATATGCAACAAAACTTAATTTGACAACAGCCCGATAGACCCAATGAGATGGAAAGAATAAGGTCAGCAGGTGGATGGGTGCTCTACTTGAATGGTGCTCGAGTCTGTGGGATCCTAGCAATGTCTCGAGCATTAGGTTTGCTCCTTTCTTTCCTAATCCTAATTGTTAGATAAAATCAGATAATTCTATGCTTATTGTTGGTTTTCTCAATTAAGTTCACACATTATCTTGTGGTTTTTGGAAATATTTGTGCTAAATTTATTATGGAGAAGGATTCATGGGTGGGATATATATCATGCTAGATAAGGAGAAGTTGTTTTATAGCTTGGTCTATTTTAAAGTAGTCGAGAGATCACTACTTTTAATCACAATCATTGATTATCTATTGGGTGATTGTGGTTTTTTCTAAATCTGACACTCACCATACCCCCATGAATTACACTTATTCCTAATTTGCACTCAAAATTAGAACCATCTATTAGAAAATTAATGATTGTGATTATGTAGTGGTCCCTTCACTATTTGTTTGGTAGTGAAGAGGATCTAAAGCCGTTTATTTGGCAGTGATCTAGTGCATGGTGATCCATTTTGGATTTCCTTTCTAGGGCAAATGCTCAAGTTATATATGAGGCCATCTCTACTGGTGCACGCTGTAAGATTTAAAATGTTGAAAATACTGTTTTTCTTTTTTTTTTTTTTGGTAAACTCTAATTTGGTTGGATTTGTTAATTGTTTTAAACCTAATTTAACTGAGTAAAATTTTATTGGAAAAAATAATGTGAAATTTATGTAACACTCAGTTAAATATGCTTTCATGTACATAATCAAACTTATAGGAAATAAACGCCCTTTTTGGAAAGGGCTTAGAGGAAAGTAAGAAAATGACAAGATTTTCCAAAAACTATTAAGAAACTATAAAGATTATCCAAAAACTAAGTGTTATTGCAAACTTGGAAAGTAAGTATTTGCATAAAATGCTAAAGGACAAATACTTTTACATTTTTTAAAACATTGTTTGAAGTAAACTGGGGCGTATGATTTAAAAACTTAATTTTCAGGATTATATTTGAGAGACTATATAAGAAGTGAAGTGTAGAGAGTCAAAAGTATAGTCATCAATATCTTGATCTATAGTTTTTCTATAGTTTCCTAAAGTATCACATGAAACTAAAAGTTTGTTGAATTTTTCTATAGTTTCCTAAAATATCACATGAAACTAAAAGTTTGTTGAAAGACTTCTTAGGAGAATTGGAAGGAAAATTTTCAACAAATTAATAGCCAAAGAGATGCTCTTTGCATGAAAATTAACAAATCTAATATATCCAAGTTGACTAAATCTCATGTTTCTTCATCCATTGAGAGGGTCCTTTTGAAGTTATAAGTCGTAGAAGTAAAATTCTCGACAAAGAGATTTTTTTCCTCAATATTATTTCTTACTTGTAATTCACTACAAGTATCTCTTCCACATAATAATTCATCCACTATAAAAACAGCCTCTTCAAGTTCCAAATAGGGTTGGGCATGGGCAGTGTTGACCCGCGGGCTGACCCAGTCCAGCTCGCCATGGGTCACGACCCGGCCTGCCCCGTAGGGGGCCGGGCCCGATCCAACCCTAGACCCAGGGTCAGAGAAGTAGGCTCGGCCCATGCTGCCCTGACCAACACCATACCCAGCCTAGCCCATAATATATTTTTTAGTTAGGCCAGCTCTTCTTTTAGCTCTTTAGGTCTACACCTAGCTGCTAACAAAACTAAAAGTCCATAGATCTTTAGCCTCTGGGCCTTGTAGCCCATTGAGAAACAAAGTAGCGATCTTTAAGCTCGTTGTTGTTTATTTAGAAAGATTAAAAAGTTTAATACAAGTTTAAAAATAATTTAATAGAAGTTTAAATTACTAAAAAATAAATTAGAAATAATTTTATAATTGTAAATACAAGTTGAATATGATTAAAAAGGTAAAAAAATAAAAAAAAAGTTGGATGAAAAACTCATGGGTCGGCCCACAACCCACGGGCTGTGGGCTGGATCAAACCTGGTCCCGCACCTAAGCGGGTCGTGAGCCAGGCTAGGTTCAATCCTAGACCCGGGATTAGAAAAGTAGGTCTGACACACTCTGTCCCAGTCGAGTTTGGGTCAGGCCCAGCCCGGCCTTAAACCCGACGGGCCAGGTCATGGGCCTGAACTAGCCCGGCCCACGCCCACCCTAATTCCAACATATTAGGCATCCAAGTAATAGTAAAGATGGCAAGCAAGATTGACCCTATTGAAGTTCTTAAATTTTCAAAGTTTAACTATGAGCTTTTGTTACTTAGATGAAGATAGTGCTTTGATTGCATGATGCCTAGGATAAGACATAGTAAGAGGGTCCTTCTATAGTGGCAAGTCATTGAAGAAGATTTTTCAATAAAGAGACTCAATATTGTTTCCAATTTAAAATGAATGCTCTCCATAAGGTGATTAGTCCATCATAAAACACCCTCTTTAGGTTCTAAATTGTTATCAGAGCCATGGTAAAATATCGTAAGCAACATGATCATGTTTCAAGTTCCTAAGTTCTTCAAGGATAACTATTTGATTGGTGCACTTGGATGAAGGTGGTGCTTGAATCGCAGGGAGCATGGGAGATCGTTGAGAAAGGCTACTAGGAGCCCCAAGATGTAACTACATTAATGCAGAATCTAAGAGAAGAGTTATAAGTTGCAAGAAGAAAAGATCAATTAGCGCCCTCCGTCATTCGTCCACCATCTTCATGAAGATCACCAAACTTTCTACAAAGGAAGCTTAGGATATTCTTCAAATTCTTATAAATGACTCGAGAAGTCCAAGAGAATTTGATTTTAAAACAAAAAAGTGGTCAGGTTGAAGAGTACACATGAAAGAACATGAATCAATTTCTCTTATTCTACAAGAATGTTGGATCCTGTCAATTAAGAAGAAATGGAGGAGTTTGAAGGATTCTCGGGTCATAGAAAATGTTTTATGATCCTTGGATCCAAAGTATGGTTGTAGCAAAGAATGTTGTGGTATAACTCATGAGCATTGGGGAACTCCAAGATGAAGCATGTTAAAGACAAGTTTAAGGGGTTATATATACGAAGGGAGTGGTATAACTCATGAGCATTGGCAAAGAAGGGAGTGGTATAAATCATGAGCATCGGCAAACTCCTAGATGAAAGCATATTAAGGAGAAGAATCAAGATCCAATAGAGGAGGCTTCTCAAACAAAGCTCTCTATGAAGAAGGAAAGAAGAAGAGGCGAGTCAACTCAAAGAGGTCAAGGAAGATCACAAGGAGGTCGGCATCACTGATCATGAGATGGACAATATCGCTCCAATGTGAAGAAAAAACTAAAGGTTCAAGTAACAAGACGACAAGGAAGATGAATTTTATAAGAAGGTCAAGGTATATAAAAATTCAAGATCAAATAGAGAAAGCTTGGCAAACAAAACTCTTCATGAAGAATGAAAAAGAAGAGGCGAGTCAACACGTAGAGGTCAAGGAAGATGATCTGAGACTTCAATTGTAAGAAATATGGTTGTTTTGCTTAAGACTATAGCTCAGATGATGCTAGCCATGTTAAATAGGATGCCAATAACAATTATGTTTGGGGGACATACCTATGTTGATGTAGTGCCCAACGTCTTGTTGGCATAAAAGAAGAAGAAAATTTAGTTCTTTGGAACTGGAGCAAGAATCATATGCGAGCAAAAAAGCATTTTTGTGTGGCTTAATGAAACGTAACTAGCTATTTTACGTTTGGTGACTCCAAAATTTGCTGAGATGGATATATAAGACCTTAGTCGCTTGAAGAATGGAAATCATCAATTTATTTCCAAAATAAATTGTATATAAAATGGAGTTTAATATGTTAAGTTTGGTAAACTCTTGAAGTAGCTATCACATTCACATGAAAATTTTACAAGAAATGAAAGAAGTTATTTGTTTGCAAAAATCAAGAGATCAAATAATAGAATATTTCATTGAAAATTCAAAATGCTATTGTGAAGTGCTCTAAAGCTTAAACTACATGGCTATGATGTTAACTTTTTCTGATCGCATAACTATTGTCGAAGGAGATGGTGAAAAGACATCCAACAATTGAGCATACAAAGCAATTACCCAGAGCAAGTATGTGCCAAAAATTGAAATCAACAATTTATTTCCAATATTTATTATGTGCCGAAAATGGAGAATAGCATAATAACTTTGGATTAGTTGGTAATCTCATTTTTATTGATACTTCTAGTAGAAAGACTTAGATGTATTTCTTAAGAGAAAAGATTGAAAGTTTTCTTTGCTTTCAAGAAGCTCAAGATGTTTGTCGAAAAACAAAATGTACAAAATCAAGGCCTTAAGATCCGATCAAGAAGACATCCAAGGAGTTCAAGAGCTATTGTGAGGCTCAGGTATCCAACCGGCCCTGGCAACCCCATATTCTCCCCAACATAATTGCAGATAGAAGAAAACAGGCTATTCTCAACTTGGCTCAAAGAATTATAACGAGCGCACATATGACCAAAGAATTTTGCTTCAAACAATTGAGTGTCATCTGCATCTTGAATTGGTGTCCAATAAGAAACATTAGTTGCATGAACTCTCAAAAAGTTTAGAGCGGGAGAAAATTTCCCCCAAAGCATTTAGAAATATTACTCATGATAGTATATCATCTCTAATAACCCGTGAGACTAATCTTTCTAATCTCACATCCAATGTTTTAAAGGCGATATGCCTTAGTGCCTCAGGGGCTCAAGCGAGACGATCTTGTAACTTAGCACCTTGCGTATTAGCAGGTGACGAAGGTTACTAAGGCGATTGCCTTTTGGCGCCTCAATAGCTCACCTTGGGGCCTCGTGACCTTGCCTTGGCGCCTTAGATGCTTGTCCAAGGCATATGATGCAAGGCACGAGGTGCTTGTCTCTGTTTCAAAATTTTGAGGGCGCGTAAGGTGTCCATTAAAGTTTTTTTTGTTGAAATTTTATGTTTCTTTTTTCATTATCGATTTTTTGCTATTTTTGGTTGAAATGTACTTTATCATCTATATCATTTTGAGGACATATAATAATTTGAACCTTAATATTTAAAGTTTGTTGCTTAATTATCTATGTTATAGTTAATATTACTATTCAATATTTGTTACTTATTACTTCATTTAGATGGTTTATGACTTGTTAAATTTGTGACATTGAAATTTTGAGCTGTGATTAATTTGTCTTGTTGCATTTATTGATATTTGCATATTATTTGTAATGTCTGTGAATTTTTTGAATATTTATCGCCTTGGTTAACTCAAACGATCGCCTTTTTTGGCGCCTCTCACCTTAGGCAACATAGGACCTCATCGCATTGAGCTTGCCTTTTACTTTTAAAACACTGCTCACATTTTTTCCTTTTTTCAACATCCTTTTTCAATGAACTCATCAATTCACTATCTTTCCTAATTGGTTTACTTCTCATAATTAATTTTCCATATTTGGATTGGAAGCAAGAGACATATTTCAATAAACACCACCTTGGTTTGTACCTAATCAAGTTAAAGCACTCTACCTCAACTCTCAAATACTTGTCGAGCCCAAGAAACTTGTGTGGACATATTCTAGTCTTTTAAGCCTTTTCCGCTTCCTTCATGGATTATTAGGGTGGAGTAGTGTTCGTTTTCTTTTGTACGTAGTGTAACAGACTATGGCTTATATTATGAAGCAATACACGTACCCGACATGTGCCCGTACCCTTATCCGCGCCAACACTTTATAGACACTTCTTGCATATATGCATATATTTATTCAGACATGAACTTAATTAGTGATATATGTTTTAATTTAAAATATTCTTCATACACTTCTTGGACGTATATCTACACTTTACATCCATTTCTTGAAACTCATAAACATAAGTCAGGTTCATTTCAATCCATACCCAGTTCAAAACTATGTTTTAAATGGTCATTTATTTTTCTACTTATAATAAATAACATAACAAAAGGAACATAAAAGAAACTTTAAAATGTAATAGGATTTTAATTTAATTACACATGAATTAGAAATAATATCGATCTCATTTAAATTATTAGTTTGAACTATATATGTATATGTAGATGTGTCTTCATGCCCCACACTTTAACTCACACTCATATCCGCACCCATACCAGGACCTCTACCCCTTCCCAGCAACTCAGGTGACAAATTATTTCACCCTTCTTTTGGAAAAGATAAGTTGAACGTCACTGCTAAGTCAAGGGCCATTTTGTTGCATTCAATTTGTTAAATGGCTCTGCCACCACACCATAACTCCAAAGTTATAGTGAGGGTTGAAGATTATAATTTTATAGTCTAACATACCTCCTGCAAGTTGAGGGTTTCATGGTCCGAAACTAGGTCTCAAAAAGCGACGTCTTTTTAAAATCTGCTTTGGAATTTGTGGGCAATAAATTCGAAGCCGGGCTGCTAGATACCATGTACACGGTCCTTGCATCTACCCCCACAGCTCCAAGTAGTGGTGAGGGTTTGATGATTATAATTTTATATTCTTAACACAATTTGTCATCTTCAAGCTTAATTTGATAATTGTTAAAACTTAAATATGAAGAAGCAAAATCAAATTTGAATTTTCCTCTTTAGCCAACAACACAGCTATCCATTCTTCGAGTTCACATGACAACTGATCACTATAAAAAGATGATTAGGGATGATGTCGAATGAGGATAGTTGCCAAAATTGTTTGAGCACATAGAAGAGGATTAAAAAAAAATTATTATTGAAGGTGGACTGAAAGACTATGTTCGAGCATGACTTCTAAAAGTTTTTTAGACAAGTAAGAAGCTATATGTGTTTTCTATAAAATTAAGTTGGCGTGTTCATTCTTCGACCGTTATTTAGCATGTTGATCTCACAGTGATGAGTGGCATATCTAATACGATTTAATATTTAGCGTTGTATGATTGGAGTAGAACTAATGAGGTAGGGTAATAAACATTTTATTTTTTTCCTTTACAATACACCCCGAGCTTCCTCTATTTTACTTTCTTATCACACAATTTTCTCTAAATTCTTATTGGCTCTTTTCTCACGACGCACATTCCTCACTTAACACATGACTCCTTGTAGTCGGTTCTAACTGACTGTTAAAAGTGAGAGAGATTTAAGTTATTTACAGCTAAGTATTGATATTTAAGAGATTTGCAACGACTGTGAGTTGATGCTAGTCCAAAGTTAAACTGAACCTCAACAGTAGCTTGTTTTATTACAAGTCCAACTTGTCTTTTAAGTTATACAAACTTGGAAGAGCTTAGTCCTTTGAAGATGTCTGCCACTTATTCTTTCAATTTAACTGGCTACATTACAAACTTTGCGCTGTGGCGCTAACTCATTCTGATTTGCTTCAAGCCTTGGATCGTGAGTTATAACGCTTGCAAATTTCCAATTTGAGTTTCTTCGCTTTGTAGGTCTTCAAAGTGTTACCTTTTAGTTTGCTGGGACATTTCACTTTTTGGCCTCTTTTGATGAACAGTAGGGTCAGTTTGGCAACCCTCGCTTCAGTCAGTATTGGCCTAAACCTGTTTAATTCTAGGCCTCCTTCCCCGGTCCAGAACTAAACTAGTTTAAGGCCAAAAGTTGGCCTAGCAAAAAGCGAATTTAAGTCTAGTCCAGTTTGTTGCCAAACCAAGGCCCTAGTTGATTTTGTTCCTCTAAACCAGTATAAGTTGGAGTTGCCAAGCAAGCGTTTAGTCTGGATGAAGTTTTTCTGGTCCCCTCAGCATATGGACTAGATTAAACCGATACGATTGCAGAGGAGCTTTGCAGCTATTGTTGAGAACACAAAATTCAAAGATGGCTCACATGTCCGATACCTCATAGTGGCAACGAGTCGCTAGAAGGAAGAAGCGACTACTAGCAGAAATATGACATGACGGACTCTTTCTGTTTAGGCACAACTCTCCGTGGGGGTTTCGTCGGAAAATTTTTGGGGTTTACTGGAATAAACAATGTTTTTTTTTTGGGGTGGGGGGGGGGGATGGGGGGTGTGTGCTGTGGCTGGTTGTGGGAAATGTCCTAAAGTTATTTGGGGTTTTTTTGTGAAAGTTACCCTTAACAACTTTTTACCAGAACAATAGTTGACAAATTCATGATGTTATATTTATGCACTTTCTGTGCAGAAATTTAACACTTATGCATTTTCATTTTTCGTATACTTATGTTTAACAACCAAAACACTTTCATCCTACTTTTATCTTTCTACAGGAGACATGTCTCTCAAACCGGTCGTGATTTCGGAACCTGAGATCCGCATCATGGACAGAAACCCTAAAGATGAATGTTTGGTGATCGCCAGCGACGGGCTGTGGGATGTTATGTCCAATGCAACGGCGTGCAATTTAGCTCGCCGTGTTCTTCAGGACGGAGATCCAGACAGCGATGAAGAAGACAACAAGGACAAAGGCAAGGGTAAAGCAATACAAGGGAGTAGCGGCAGTGCAAAGGAGAAAAAGAAAGAATATCCATCTCAATCTCGGTGCAACCTTGCAGCTGCTTTGCTTGCTAGGCTTGCACTCGCGAGGAACAGTGAAGATAATATCAGTGTTATTGTCGTTGATCTGAGAAAAGAGATGGCATGAAAAGGTAGTTTATGTGTGTTCATAATGAAGTTATAATTATAGATATCGGAAGGAGGAGGGAGGGGCTAAGTGAAATGCAGAAGGGAAAATGTATAGCGTGAAAGACCCTTTTTGCATAAGCTATTATAGAAACTGGTGTGATATATATAACATTATAGAAAAAATAATGGAGTTGTTAAGTCTGTTGCGTTGTGTATATTGGGGTTATAAAGTTTTAGTTTTCCTTTTTGTTATACTGTGGTTGCTTGAAGCTGATAGGATCTGATCGGCTGCGTGAATTTTGGGAATTTGGCGATTATACCAGTTGGTCGATGAGTATATACTTTTATGCAGCTAGGCTCTGTGGGAGCGGGGATTGCTTGTGTTTTTCATCAAGCTGGTAGATTGCTGATTAATTCTGATTTTACGCGATTGCTCTTTTTACACATTGTTCTTGCTAGTGTTAACTTCAGAAATGTTAGAAATGAAGCCAGAATTTCCTTATTCAAACTAAGGTGATGACCATTTCAGTTGTATATATGACAGGAATAGTGTTAAATGGAGAAAGGAGTATAGGCATGGGCCTCAGTACTATCTCACAGTTCCCTGTGTTGGTCTGCTCCCTGTTTTGGAGCAGTTTTGGTAGTGGCATCACAATTTTATGGCGATTTTTCTTGTATTTGTAAAGTTTTTTGCAGGTTTGATGCTGATCCTTCTGGAAGTTGTTTGAGCTTCCTTGCACTGAAATATCACCAGTTTGCCCTATGAGTTCAGGGTGTTTTTTTTACCTCTCCCTAGAAAGAAATGTGAAATAATGGGGGAAATTTGTGATCTTCATATTAATACAGTTAATATGTTCAAATGAGCATCATCTTGTTACAGCTATTAGTTGTTGGTTCCTGTTACTTTGTTGTTTTATTTTCATAATGATGTCACAAGAAATCATATAAGGAAACAAGAACATTGACATTGAAAGTAGCTAGCTGGAGTGACTACAGTTATCAAGTTCTTCTGTAGACTTTTTTTCTCCTTTTTGATTTTATTCCGTACGTGATTGTTGAGGATTTAACCGAAAAAGAAAAACGTTATGAACAGTTAGATGATTATTTAAGTACTGGAAAGTGAAAAACATGGCTAGGTACAGTTTGTAGATAATAATGCAGTAGAAATGTAGGCCCCCATGAATTAGATCTAAAAATGGATGTTTCTCATAGTTATCGACATACCTTGGGGTCCTCGTTGTTAGCATTAGCAATTATCATGAGAATAAATTCAATAAATATAAAAGGTAGCCTTTTTTCTTTTTTTTTCTTTTTTCTTTTTTCTTTTTTTTTTTTCTTTTTTTTTTTGGAGATAGAAAATGTGTGTTTTTATTAACAGAGTGCAACAAATATGGATGTTTCTGCAGTTACTTGTTGGCACATATCTTATGTCAATAAAGAATAGAAAGAATTTGTGAATAACAAGAAGAGTATGGAATTATGAGTTGATGAGTATGATCTTGATTATTATTGATATTGCATTAAAGAAGAGAGATCGAAAGACCTTTAAATATAGTTCTTTCTTTTTTTCCCCTCCTATGGGATTGCTGTGGTGATTTTCATCTTGTCCATTGTTTTTTTTTTTTTTTTCCCTAAAGAAAACAAACTAAAGAATAATATAAAAAGGGAACATGATAGCGAGTAATGTGGCAGGTGATTCTCTGATATTGATTATCGTTGACATGCATTAAAGAAGAGAGATCTTATCCGAGTCTTATTTTCCTCCTTTGAGATTACAGAGGTGATTTCATCTTTCAATTTTTTTAAGAAAAATATAAAATATAAAATAAAAAGGGAACATAATCATGTTACCATTTAAGTTATGCAAATCAATTCATCAACTCCGCCTGCTTCTACTTATGATGAATTATGTGAGCGAGGGCTCCTATTGGCCCTTATGTTAGGTACCTAAGCTACTTAGGGAACCCACCCTTAAAAGCTAGCTGTTAAGGGGGAAGAACCAAGCTACTTAAGTACCCCATCAAGCATCCCATATTACTCGATGTGGGACTTTAGGCATCCCATACTACCCAAGTCCCTAACA
>JBAKGM010000412.1:3682796-3703717 GCA_037177215.1 Asparagus racemosus | reverse complement strand
GCTTCGCAGGAAGAGATGAGTGAAAGTCCACTCATATGTTGGTGTATATCTGGCTTCTCAATTCTATAGTCTAGCCAACTGCAGCCACGGTAGATGGCCTTGGGAAGCTGCAGTATGTCTGGGAGACGCTGAGGAGGACCTATGATGGGGTGGGGAATAACCTGAGCGTATTCTAGATCGAAAAGGAGATTAACGCTACGGTCTAGGGAGAGAGAACTGTACAGGAGTATACCACGGAGCTGGAGCGCTTGTGGCTGGATCACGATCACTTCTCACCCCTAGCAAACTGTAAGGACCCTGAGTGCAAGGAGCGCGAGGCCTCTTTGCAAAAGAGGACCATACTATTCCTCCGAGGCTTGGCTCCATCATTTGAGAAGAGGACGGTGATGCTACTAGCCCAGTTGAAGATTCCATCTCTGGAGGAGGTTGTCTCAGCCATGATATAGGAGGAGAGCCGTATCATGCTATAGGCTGGGACAAGTGGACTTTCAGGGGAGAAGTCAGTACTGGTGGTCTCAAACCCAGGTAACATTGGATTCAGAGGGGAGACTAGGCAGTGCTTTAACTACGGAGAGGTAGGGCATCTGAGACAGATGTGCTCTAAGCCACCCATGGAGAGGGACTGGGGTGGACAAGGATAGGCCGGAGGCCATGGCCATGGCCGTGGAGGCTGGTGAGGTGGAAGAGGAGGCCATCGAGCAAATCTGTCAGTGGCAAAAAGGGAGGAAGAAGCTGAGATGACTTTTACTGAGGAGGATCAAGCTCTCCTAGCGGCACTGAGAAGGAAATAGAGAGCAGAAGGCAATGTGTCCGTGGATGCATCTACAACTTTCTCTGGAGGAGACTATGCCAGTTACGCTCTTCGTACCTACCCAAACAAAGGTATGGACGACATTCATGCCCTTGCATCTATGGCTGTCACTAGATCCACAGACTGGATAATAAATTTTAGAGCATCTAGACATGTAACTGGCAATACCAGTGAGTTCTCGTCTTATACTCACCTGGCAGAGCCAGAGAGTATCCAGATTACAGATGGGACAACATAGACTGTGGTCGGTAAGGACACTGTTAATTACACTGTTAATTGTACAGGTTCTGTAACACTATCTAATATTTTGCATGCTCTTCATTTCCTGTTAGCTTGTTATCTATTAGTGCCATTATCCTTCAACTAAAATGTATTGTTTCTTTCGATATTCCTAAGGTGATCTTTCAGGAGAAGGGGACAGGGCGAAGACTTGGGACTGGTACATGACATAACGGGCTGTGGTACCTGGACTGTGAAGGAATGGACTCAGCACTGACATCTATAGTTGAGAGGACGGGAGCAGGAGGAGCTGAGGTATGCGCAGAGGATGAGTTGATGCTACATCATCAATGGATGGGACACACTTCATTTAATATTCTAGGTAAAATGTATCCAACCTTATTTTAGAAAACAAATCAACAGAAGCTTCAGTGTGATGCTTGTGAGTTGAGAAGCTCACTAGAAGGTCTTATGTTAGCTCGGGTAATAGGAGTTCATGTAGTTTTGAGGTGATATATTCTGAAGTATGGAGACCTTGTCCAATAAATTCTATAAATTGATGTAAGTATTTTGTTACATTTATTGATTATTTTTCTAGAGTCACTTGGGTGTACTTGACGAAAATAAGAATGATGCAGTTGGTTGTTTCAAAAACTTTCATAGGCACATCCAGAGTCAGTATGGTGTAGTGGTAAAGATGTTGAGGTCAGATAATGGGACAGAGTACACAAACAGAACATTTGAGGGGTATCTGTCAGCTCGAGGGATACAACCCAGACTACATGCACATACACCCCAACTCAGAATGGGGTAGCAGAGAGGAAGAATAGACATCTCCTAGAAGTTGCAAGGGGTATGATGATGGGAATGAATGTCGCAAAGATGTTGTGAGGACAAGCAGTTTTGACGACTGCTCACTTAATCAATAGGATGATTTCGAGTGTTTTGAAATGGAAGTCTCCGCGTGAGACACTGAAGGGAGACAATGGGGGGACCCTACCATTGAAGGTATTTGGCTGTGTGTGCTTTGTGCAGGAGAACAAATCATCTGTTAGGAAACTGGACCCCCATGGCTGAGAAGTGTATGTTTGTGGGATACTCTGGCACATAGAAAGGGTATGTCTGTTGGGGCCTAGTGGAAAAAAGGCTGTTTGTCAGCATGGATGTGCAGTTTCGAGAGCTCGAGTCATATTACATATTGGGGTAACTTCACCCTTTGGAGACTCGCCTGGTACTAGAGGAATGAGGCGAGAGGGATAAAATGGTGAGAGCTCAATGGGGTCAATCCCAATTTCAGTCCCTTACTCAGAGGAGCAGGAGGATGAAGACGAAAGGGAGGAGGAGGAGACAAAGGGTGCTAGGCCTACAGCTCAAGGGAGTTGCCTACAGCTTAGGGGAAGTTGCCTACATACAGAAGGAGGGGAAAGTAGTCAGAGGTGCCTACAGTACCAGAGGTGCCTACAGTACCAGAGGTGTCTACAGTGTCAGTGCCCAGTCCCTCGTCCCGCTCTGCTCTAACTCTTAAGACATCTTCACCATCCTCCACTTTAGGCGATATCATTCCTTCTAATTCTACCCCTCTGCCCACATCAGTGTCTGTAAGGAGGACTACTCACAGTTGTAGGCATCGAAAATTACTAATGAACTCCAAGTATGATTTAATCATGAGAAGATTGAAGAACGACATCATCAAACCCTAAGGAAATCAACCACAGGGGTAAAACTGGCACATACATGTTCAAGACACTTATTGTGTCTCGGCCATGGCTGAAACACTTATTGTGTCTTAGCCATTGCTAAGATACTTATTGTGTCTCAGCCATTGCCGAGACACTTATCGTGTCTGAGACAATTTTCACGTGTTTTATTGCCATTTACGGGGCCCATTTGACCTTTTCAACATGTGGAAACGTTCATTTGCGGTTACATCCTTAAAAATGCCCACTAAGCGCATAAATAGGGCATTAAACATGACTTAAAAGATGGAAGAGCCATTACAACAGCCAGCTGGCTGACCCCTTTGATCGAGACAATTTTGTGCCCAGACACAAAAATTGTCTCGGCCACTACGCAATTCTGGCAGGTCATAACTTGTGTTCTTTCAGTGGTTACATCTCTTAAAGGCTATAAATATCCCCCCTACGCCCATTGTAGAGGTGGATCTGGAATATCTAGATTTTGGGAATCTTGATTTTGGAGATTTTTGGAGCTGAAAACTTTTGGAGATCTGAAGATTTCAAGAGAGAGAGAATCTAAACAGGGCAGAGAATCTAATAACATTCCATTGGGAGATTCCTTGAGTTTAAGCTTCGACTTAAATCTTGAGAAGAGTAGATATCTTACTTAGCTTAGATACTTGCTTAAGTTATTGTTTCCTTAGCGAAATAGAAACTCAATCCCGTCAATTCAGCGATCGTTGCTCAGTGGTCTACGGACGACGCATCCCCGGCACAGGCAAAGAACCCACACAAGCAGGAGCTCACTACGTAGTGACTTCTGTTCAAGTTTTGTACGAGAGTAAGATTATTTTTCTTTGTAATAGAGAGAGTTACACGTATAATCTTTCGCTTGTTTTCATTTTGAAATGTTTTGGAATGGAAACTTCAAAGAAGCTTATTCTCGACGGAAACAACAACAATGTGGGTAATCCTCTTGACAGATATGATTGGGATCTTGCTCAATTTATTTCCTATTCTAACATATTCCCTTCACATGGAGCATTCATTGCATCATTAGATTCTGTTACTATACCTAACAACTGACATGCTGCTAAGAAAGACCAAAAGTTGAAGGCATCTATGCACGAAGAGCTGGGGGCTCTCGAGAAGAATCACATATGGGAGTTTGTGACAATGCCAGTAGGAAAAAGAGCAGTGGGATGTAAATGGATGTTTACTATGAAGTAGAATCCAGAAGGGTAGGTTGAACGCTACAAGGCACGGCTGGTGGCAAAAGGGTACACCTAAACATACGGTATTGATTATGATGAGACTTTTGCACCAGTGGCGAAGATGAGCACTGTTCGGACACTGATCTCTTTGGCAGCAAATGGTAGATGTGAACTACACCAACTAGACGTGAAAAATACGTTTCTTCATGGGGATCTAGTGGAGGAGGTGTATATGGAGATACCACCAGGATTTACTACAGGACAAACAGTGGGTAAGGTCTGCAGGCTGAAAAATTCTCTGTATGGGCTAAAGCAATCCCCCCAAGCATGGTTTGATAGGTTCTAGAGAGCTATGGTTGGTATAGGATACAAACAGATCAATGCTGATCATACTGTGTTCTTTCGAAGAAGTGGGGGCCGCATTACTATGCTTGCAATGTATGCAGATGACATGATCATAACAGGAGATGATGAGAAAGAGATTGCCCAGCTCAAGGTGAGATTAAGCAAAGAATTTAAAGTGAAGGATCTGGGTCAGGTTCGATACTTTCTTAGAATAGAGGTAGCTCATGGAGCGGAGGGAATTGTTCTCTCCCAGAGGAAGTATGCACTAGATCTTCTTACAGAGACAGGGATGTTAGGATGCAAACCTACTACTACACTGATCGATCAGAGGTTCAAGCTGAGTGCTGAGGCAGGAGAACCAGTTGATCGTGAGAGATATCAGAGGATGGTTGGTAGGTTGATCAACCTGAGTCACACACGTCCAGACATTTTATTTGCGGTGAGCGTGGTGAGCCGCTACATGCATGACCCGAGAAAGGGTCATATGGACGCAGTATATCAGATCCTGAAGTATCTGAAGGGTGCCCCTAGCAAAGGGCTGATATTCAGGAGTAGTGGTTATGTGAACATTGAGGGCTACTGTGACTCAGATTGGGCTAGCTGCGGAGATGATAGGAGGTCTACATCAGGATACTGTATATTTGTAGGATGTAACTTAGTCTCCTGAAAAAGTAAGAAGCAATCTGTAGTGGCAAGATCAACAGCTAAAGCAGAGTATAGAGCAATAGCTGTGGGGGTTGTGGAGTTGATGTGGCTGAAAAGTATGTTGGTAGAGCTAAAGCTTGATCAAGGGGCTAAGATTAGGTTGTGGTGCGACAACAAGTCAGCTATCAGTATTGCCAACAACCTAGTGCAGCATGACAGAACCAAGCACATCGAGATTGACATGTTCTTCATCAAAGAGAAGCTGAACAGTGGGATACTGGTGTTAGGCCATGTTCTAACTAAGAATCAGGCTACAGACTGCTTGACTAAAGAACTTAGCTCAGTAGACCTAGCTAGAGGGTGTGACAAGATGGGTTGAATAGATATCTTTCACCCATCTTGAAGATAAGTGTTGAGAGTTGTTCCTTTATGTTGTTTAGGCCCACATTAGTTAGGGACAAGGCTCTTTGTATTTGTGATAGTATAAATAGCACCTAAGAGAGGGAACTAAATGCCTCTCTCTGATTAATTCTTTCAACACTTAGCAGACAGGTCAGCTCGAGATCTCGCATGCAAGCAAGTTGTTCTGAATCTTATAAAAGACGGTTATTATTTGTAAAGCATGATTTACTATACCTGCCTTACTTGAATTCATTGCTGTATATTTTTGTAATTTGTTGTCCAGTTATTGCGAGAATTTTTTTAAAATCTCAGTACTGTAGACAAAACTCCTATTACGTAAACAATGTTTCTCAAGCATCACCTGCTGTATACAAAAAAAAAACAGAGAGCTAAAAAAATGAAATAACACATGGGAAGATGATGTGAGGGCCCGAGACATTAAATGTAATCCTTGTTATTTAGTAGAAATATCATAACCTTGTTATGCTCGAAAAACATAGATAATCACATTGATTATCGAGCCTCATAAGTCTCTGTGTTTTTGTGGTTATTACATGTGTTTTTCATTCTTTCTTTCACTAATTTTATGTTTTTTATTTCGTTGTTGCTGACTGCCCCCGACCCACTCCACCCCATAACATCTGTTTTTATTGATGTTTTATTATAGTTGGAGGCATTCTGTTTTTATGGCCGGAGATGTTTTGTTAAACTTTTATTAATAAAACTCTGGAGTTTACACACCTATCAAGTCACCATCATTCTAAAAATTTGTGCCATGATCTTTTGAACAATGAACAATATCCATCCTTACAACTGTACAACAAACACTAGAGCTGAAAGAATGAGTGAAAATCTTGACTTCCCTAGATAACATAACATATAATAGTTGGTATACAATGATCAATAAGTCCCCGTCCAAAGAAAGTCACTGATGGGAGTCTATCTCATTGTAAGGGAGTAGGCACAGCTGCCTTTCATGAGATCTTATCTTATGCTCACTGTCATGCATTAGCCATCCAATGTTTACTTGTTTTCAAAGCTAATTAATCCTAGTTTAATTTGCTTAACTTAGGGTGTTTTTTCCTCTTTCGGTTTGTTTAGTGGAGAATTAATTAGTCGGGTGATGATATATGAGGACGCGTGTTATAGGCTGACAGTTCTTTTTAGAAAATAAGTTACCAAGCTAATAATTTGTTGACCCCGATAACTAACAAGCTCATATTCTTGACATCTCGCTTTATTAAATGGAGTGTTAGCCTACTCTCATTTTTGCCTAAATATATTCCTCTTTAGTCTATGGTAACAAGAAACTTTGATGCATGTGAGATGCTGCATTCATTTGAAAAAGACTTCATGCATCAATATGTTTGATATATAGAAAAGAGAACAATGTGTATCATATAACATATGAGAGAATTCTCTTACGTAAGATGATCCGATAAATCTCAACTAAGTGTTCTTAAGTTAAATTAAGTTATATAAAAATAACAATTTTATTCACTTGACCGAAATCGGGTTACATCTCCAATATATTTTATATTATACTCATTGTTTTCTATATAAAATTACAACTTAGAATATATTCGTAATATGTCAAAGTAGTTGTAATTACATGTATAGCTGTCTTCTTTGGTACAATGCAGTTTTTTTTGTCACTGCAGTTGCCTTTCAATCAATTTATCCAGTACTTGTTTTTTCGCAAAGTGAATCGAGTGACATATAGAATCAATTGATATAATTTTAGTACCACTTATTACCAAAATATATTTGAAGTAAAAGTACAGCTGTAACTGTAACTTTTTTTTAATAAAAATTATAATTATAATTTTGTGAACCAAATTACCCCAAGTCTACCATACATATTCTAACTTTAAGTGAGATCATAAAATATTATGACTGAAATAAATTGCTTTGACCCTTTAGTCCTTTCTTTAAAGAGAATGCTTTGACCTTTTAGCCACGAGATAGGAAACAAAAGCCTATTCTCACGGAGGGTACATGTACTAAGATTTAACCACTCAGGCACCCGACACTGTTTATTAACTCTCATAATCAAAGTTAAATATGGGCACGCGAAACAAAAAAAGAAGAAAAAAAAGGGTGTAAAATCTAATTGTAAATTATATCTGGTGTGATGAACTTCACTATTTCTAAGTTTATTACATCCCTGTACTCTGTGGTACAGTATAATTACATTAGTGATCCTAGAGTTTAGATAATTTTGAGATTACTAACTGAGATTACATGGTCTCACGACGTAAATAATTCTTATTTTTATTTGAAGAACAATGTTAATTGCAGATAGACCCTTTTTAGCATCGTTTTTGCACTCACTGCCCTTTGTAGTTTTGTTGTTGTAGATGCTCCCCGGTTAGATTTTTTTCTCCATATTTTTTACTTTAGATATGCTCACTAATTTCGCCTGGAGACAATATTTGTCAAAGGAAAGAGTCAAAAATTTAATAGTAGAGATCTATCTGCAACAATGAACTTACAGGGTAGTGAGTGCGAAATAACGATACTACATGGGGTCTATGTGTTAATTAGATATAATATATACGTACGAAAAATTGCAGATCTATGTTATAATATTGTAACTCAATTCGATCTTGACTTACTTCTTTGGAGTAAAACATTTTGCAATTATTTTCAAGAACAAATATTCGAAAGCTCCACCTTAACTTTGGACAATTATCAATTAACATTCCCATAACTTTGAAAATATCATGAAACCATCCTCAGGCTTAGGGGTTATCAGAAAACCCTTTTAACTTTAAGGTTTATTAAAAAAAAGAACCCTAACAGTGTTGGTTACAATTTTTCACATTGGTGAATAAAATTATACAGTCGGATATTTTTTTCAAGTAAAAATTACAGTTGACACTTTTATAGGGAGTTTTTTGTAAAATCTTAAAGTTAGACAAGATTTTCTGATAACTCCAAAAGTTAATAGGGGTTTCTGATATTTTGAAAGTTACGAGAGGTTAACTCATAATAGTCCAAAGTTAAGAGGGATTTTCTGATACTTAGCCTATTTCCAACTACTAATGTTTCTATCATTTTAAATACTCTTAAAAAGAAATTTATAAGTGTTTTTTATGAAGGAAATCATCAAATGTATTGACCACTCTTGTTCTTTTATAAAGGAGAAAATAAAAAGAGATCCTACTGAAAACATGAAAGTCTCTGCCATGCAATTATTTTAGCTCATTCTACACTCTTGCAGCGTGTACTCCCCTTTCCTTTCTACTCTGAAACTGAGCACCTGATTTCTTGTGATATAATCTTTCTCCCACTTTTTACTGTTTCTGTGCAGATTTTCAGAGATTTCGGTTGGCCTTTACATTTTCACCATTATTTCTTGCCATATATCACTACCATTATATGATTCATGTCATATTTTTTGAACTGGAGGCGTAAATCATAGTTCTCAACAAGGGACCACAGTCCTCAAAAAAATTTTTGAAGTGTTTACAACAAAATCAAACTTATAATCAGAAGGTGACAGGCATTGGCGGAGCCAGGATCCATGAGGTAGCGGGTCAGTAAATTAGAAATAAATAAAATATAAATCCATTAAAATAAATTCATTAATACATTCTAACGTTTGAAAAAAAGTATATTTTACAAGTAAATTAGAAATAAATAAAATATAAATCTATTAAAATAAACTCATTAATACATTCTAACATTTAAAAAAAGTATATTTTACAATTTTTCTCGATAAGTTTTAAATTTTTTAATTTTTGTACAACCAACTCATTTTCAATCGTGTTAAATATCTCTAGTTTAATATAAGTAACTATACACGCATTTAACCAACAATCTCTCATTCGAATGACCAGGCGTGTCTTCATAATTTTCATCGCTGAAAATGTTCTTTGGGTTTAACTAAATGAGACATATCAAAGTCTACTGCAATTAATGAAAAATCAACTATATTTAACAAAATGAGCTTCTATTTAGAATACATGTCATGATAATAAAAAGTATAATCATACTCCCTTTAAAAGTACGAGTTCAAGAAAAAATTTCCATGGTCAATATTACCCTTAAATATTTTAGATATTTTATTTAAATTTTAATCTATCCTAATCATAATTATATCATATCATTATCCCATATGAGCTGTCTACAACTTAATAATCTAAAAAAGAAGATTAATAAGGTAAAGAACTAATATGCTATAATATATGAAGTATTACAAAAAACCCAAATAATTCAAAAATTGCACAAAATACCTTTAAATTTTAAAATTACACGAAACATCCTGACGTTTCAAAATAGTAGCCTCTAAAGAATTTAAAATTTACAATTAACAACCTCAACATTTCAAAAACTATAGAAACACCGTCAAAAGTTCAAATAATAAAAAAGCACCCTTAAATTATGAAATTTAATACTTACGAGCAACAAAGATGAATTCAAGGTATTACCCTTAGGCATTGAAATTTTAAAATTTGCAAAAAAGTAACCTCAAAGTAATAAAAATTACAAAAAAACTCCTTCAAAAGTTAAAAATCACAAAAAAATCCTAAAATTTAAAAACTTATAACCAGTACATATCAAATATAGAAATTATCAGCAGACCGCTAAAATTTTGAATTTTACAACAAACAATCTAAAATTTTAATAATTAAAAAAACACCCTCAAAATTTTAGAGTTGCAAGAAATATCATGACATTCGAAAATTTACCACCAACACATGAAACATGAAAATTAAAAGCACCCAACTTAAATTTTAAAAAACTCTCTCAAAGTTCAAAATTTACAAAACCCACCCTCAAAAATTCAAAATCACAAAAAATGACTAAATTTTCAAAACTTAGCAAAAAAAAAAGAGTAGCTGTTTGATATTTTTTTCATTAATATATATAAACTTAACTTCTAATTTAAGGTTGTACTATCCTCTTTCAGCACCTAAAAGTAATCTAATTTTATGGAAAAAGATAAAGGTGGAGAAGGATTGATGACGTTTCAATAAAAATAAAACAGAATGAATGAAAGGCACTATTTTCTGAAAATTGTATGGAGTAGCTGTTTTTGCGTAAATTAGGAATCTTCAGAAGAGATTTTCATAAACTTTTTTAGTACTTTTATATGCTTATGTGGATGTTTTCATCATATAAAAGTGTACTACTGTTAGCATTAATCTTTAGTTTATAATTTTTTTAAAGTCTATTAAGAAAAGGAACAAACTCCATATTCTCTTTTGTGTCATTTTAGCCCACTTTTAACCAATTATCTTGTCTTATTAGCTTTAATTATTCATCTTCCTTTTAGAACGCTATTTTTTAAAGTGTTTTTTAATTTTGCAACACTATACTTTATCAGGTCAAGCTTGGTTTCATGTTGGTCTCAATAACATGATAAGTCAAATTGACTTCGGATTACATTTATTTCTTGCCAATTCAATTATCAACATGAAAATTTAAATTAGGTGTAGCTCATTTAAATGAATATTAAAGAAAATAATTAATCACAATATTAAAATTTAGAGATGTAAGTGAGCAAAAACCATTAAAGTGGAACCGAGAAATAAATTTTAGTAAGGAAATAAACTAAATATACTTAATCATATCGATCAAAAAAATATACTTAATCATGGTATTTAATCACGTGCATTGCACGTGTATAAAACCTAGTTTATTTAAACCTACAAGTGGACTATAATGAAGTTAAATTTTAAATCATCTGTAATAGTTATATGTTTAAAGTATCATGTGTGGGGCAAATATTAAGCTAGGTCTTAATCATAAATTTAATACTTATGAGGGTTATTTTGAAAAAAGAATTTTGAGCGTGGGTAAATTGAGGTATGTGTGGCTCCGCCACTGGTGACAAGTGAAGATATGAACATGATACAAACACAGAGAAAAACTTACACATAAACTCAAAATGGAAAAAAAAAACCATAGAAACAATCACAGAGACAAAGAGATTTTCACGAGAGCTATCAGTTAATTTGACGATCTGCATCCTTGAATCACAACTAGATCATGACTTCAGTAATAATTAGTGAAGGATTAAGCAGATCTCTCGAACCTTAATCTTAACTTCGTGACATCTCTAAAGATACATATTATAGTATATGGTTGTTGTCTATGAGGCTTTAAAAAACTATTCTTACGATACAGACTATAATTACAATTTTCGTCTGGGGTCGCTTCAGAGATCCCTAGCCCCTGAACAAGCAGCTCGATTGGTACATCTTGCGGTTATAGAGTTTATCGCTTCTTCATGGATCCTCTAGTCAGTGTGCAATTCTATAGTCGTTCAATTAATGTGTTCCTAGTCATTGATATCTGAAACTAGAACCATGTGTCCCATGAAATGAGTTATGATGCTTAATTTGATGCAACTCTATTAGTAAATATAAGTGATTGTGATTCATAACAAATATTATGGGTTGATTGCAAATAAATCCATTTACTATCGTCAAACTGAACCTATTATCCCTATTTAGTCTTATTGTTGAAATTAGACCCCGTTGGTGAAAAGACTTTCGACCCTTTTCCGAGATCCTATTACACAACAATAGGTTTTCACAAGTGGATCCACATACAACAATAGAACTCTGTTAAGGGTCTATCTGCAACAATAGAACTACATATTGACATTAAATACAATTTGGCGATATTTCAATCTGCAATTAAACGTGGGTATTACTATCAATATTTTTGCTCATTAGTTCCAAAATTTCTCATGATTATTTCGAAGATAGAATATCCAAATCGAATGTTAAATTTACCTCGGTTTCCTATTGAAATCCTTCATACAAAATCCACCTTCAATATCTTCTTAGGATTCGGTTTGGACCACAAGAAACAATTTATGTGTCATAATCTATTTTGGCGTCAGCATCAGATTCATTTCAGACGAGGCCCATATATCCGTCACTCTATTGGCCCATGGTAGGGCTCATTATATTTGGCAATATTTTAACAACTTGATATTCAATGCCGGTGATTTATTAGAAATACATGGCTAAAGAGCACTTATATACCCTATTTTTTCATCCACTTTTCACTTATATATCCTTACTTGTATTTAATAGCAAGAAAATAGCCTAATTTTTTTTAAATTTGCACTTATATATCCTCACTTCTTTTAGCGACAATTATATACCCTAAAGTTATTAAAACTTCCAATTAAAACTTGCACTTAAATACCTTAAAATTTTTACAACTAGCACTTAAATACCCTAAAGATTTTAAAACTTGCACGTAAATACGCACATGTATGCAAACCTGAGTCTTTATGTTTAATTGGTTAGAGAGGAGGAGAGACATCCTTGTGAAGTTCATATTATCTCTCCTCTTGTATCCTCCAAATTTAGCTAATTCTTTCCTCTTTTAACTTTTTATTTTATTTTGTGTCGTGCCCTATCTCACCTCACCTCCCCCTACTTGACTTTTCCCTCCAACAACTCTTTAACAAATGCAAATTTATTTTTTTTTTGCCTCTGACCTCACCTCACCTTTCCTACCATATCATGACACAATGCATCAAAACTTGAAAGTTATTATGAGGATGAGACTATAGTTTTATGCTCATATAGTAGCTATATAAATAAACTTCCTTGTAAATTTAGAAGTTACCATCCTCCACCTTCCTTCCACGGTTAAAGGGATACAAGTAATGAATACTTTCTCTCTTCTCTAAAAGAAAGGCCAAGAAAAATGCCAGACAAAATGTGTCACACTACTTATTATGCTAAATATTCACTGTACCTTATCCTCAATAGAAAGGAAATCCCATTTTATTCAAAAGAGTTTGACAATAATACATATCAGCTTATGCCCTTTTGGAAAGTACACCCCCCATTCCCCCGCTCCCCCCACCACAAAAAAAAAAAAAAGAAAAAAAAAAAAAAAAAAAGAAAAAAAAAAAAAAAAAAAAAAAAAAAAACAACCAAGTCCACAAACAAAAGTACTTGCACTAAAGATGTCACTTACCTCATTTGATATTTACAATTTTTTCCAAACCCCCCGACAATGTTATTTCAAAATATGAAATGATCTAAATATTATTTTAAGGAAAAAATAGTTACAATAAAATTTTGAACTAGTAAAACAAGACCCTCGTGAGCTACAGTACCCTCTTTTCTCTCTCTTTCCGTTTCTCTTGTTCCGCAAAAATCTACACTAATACTTTTATGGTTACAAGGTATCTTATTCTTTTTAAGTCACATGCTATTCACATGACATGTTCGACTTAGCGGTAAGTGACATAGGTTAAAGGGGATTTTCTCAAAAATTTAAAGTTAAGGGGTTTATCTACAACACCCCCAAACTCTGGGGGTTTGCTAAAATTAAAATAACTGAGGGGTTTCTCTAGGATTTTCTAAAATTTAAACCAAGAAGAAGTTCATATATACTCTCAAAAAAGAGCAGTATTTGTGAAGTAGGTTGATGCTGGCTAGTGTTCATCAACCATTCTTGCTAAGTAAACACTTGTATTGTGGAGTGACAATTAGCAACTCTTCACTTCAACGATTCATGTCATAGAATACGAAGAAATTTAATGAAGAAAGGGAGGCAAAACTCGAGGAGAGACATAAAAGTTGCTGCTCTGCAAAAAAGTTTTAGCTACCAATTAAAAAAAATTAATTTTGAAGGGATTGATATCTCTAGCGCAAGCTAGTAGTAAAAGAGAAAGGTCTAAATGTGAGTTTTTCCCCCTTCATGTGATTAAATTTTGTGGTCCATTATTTGCAGGTATCATGAAGTCCGCTAGACCCATCTTTGCAGGAGCTTGCTATGTACTCTCTGGAGATATAAACGCATGTCAAATAATTTGCAGCTAAGGAAACAACAACCCACAACAACAACAACAAAAACAAATCAAAAGAAAACAAAACAAACAAAAGAAGCCCCAACCCATGAAAAAAAGAAAAAAAGCTTTGGGCACGCTCACCCTTTGTGGTGCCTTACAAAACTCTCTGGACTTTGTAAACACATAAAATTTTCTTTAGAGAAGAAAAAGAACTCAAAATTTAGAAAATGGGTGCTGCTTGTAGGAAAACAAGTGATAAAATTTAGAAATTTTTTTCTCCCAATGGCATTTTAGTTACATGCAAATTACAATGAGGGGGTTAGATGAGATACTGTTAAAGTTCAAGGACGCTTGTTAGACATCCCAAAATTCAAGGGTTTGTACGAGATCAACAAAGTTCAGGGAGGCTATGTACAACCGTCCCTAAAGTTTAGGGGTTGTGTGAAATTAAACCCATAAAAATGCGTACCAAAGCAAATCTTAGTTGTGACTTTGCTTGACTTCACTATATATTTTTTTTGATAGAATTGGGCCCTTCTTGCTTTGAGAATCAAAAGCTTAGAAAATGACCTGAGGATGAAGAGGTGGAAAAAGAGCATATCTACTCTAAATGTTGTCTCACGTCCTGACGGCATGAAATTCTCTTCATGATTGTTAGGGTGGAATTTTTATTTGTATTTGTATTTTTATTTTTATTTGAAGAGATAAGATTCGAAGTTAAATGGAAAGCTCATCCTTTCAATACCGTTAGTATCATTTTTCAAAGAACGACCCGGCTTTTTATTAAAAGATGAGAGGGAACGTATGACTGAAAAAGCAGGAAGCATGTTGTTGGATCCAATGCAAGAACTGACATTGCACAGATGATTAATTACCTAGGAAGCTAAATTTTAATGAAGAAAGAAAGATAATGTTTATTCTCAAGAAAATTACGAATAACGTTTATTCTCAAGAAAGAACTGGACAATATTGCACAGATGATTAATTAGCTAGGAAGCTAAATTAACGAAGAAAGAAAGATAATGTATATTCTCAAGAAAGAATTGACTACAGTACCAGGTTGATATTCTAATTTGATCACATTTTTCAATATGATATTCATTTAAACTCTGAAGTCATTTAGGCATTTTAACTTGGTCTTTTTTAACAATAAGATCTGTTCCTTTCTCGCCATTGGAAATACTAATTTTTGGGGGGGAAAAATTCCTTTCATTCTCCTAAACTCTCAAAATTATCAAATCTACCCCTCTATTACTTTTAAGTCAAAACTATCGAGACCATCTAAGGATCATTTGGTACATATTTCCGTTAGCTATTGATTTTAAGAATAATTTAACAAAAAAATGGCACGCATCAACTTTTGGCGTATTCAGTCACGCTTAGTTGCCCAAACAAAAAGAAAAAAAGAAAAAAAAAAGTAGAAAATAAACTTATATTATAGGAATGCTTCCAATAAATTTTTCCTTTATTTCTTTTCCTATACGGCTTCTTACTTGAAATCAAGATGGACGGTGAAAGATACATTCCCATGGGTTGGCTTGACTTCAATTCCACAAAACACATTTTGGAATTTTTTTTTTCAAGAAAGACCCCCCAAAAAACTCCAGGAAGGTTTCGTCGTTTGTTTCCACGTTTTTCGTGGAATTTCCACCCAGCAATGTAGGGCCCACTGCCCAGAGCGGACGGGGGGCAAGCGGTCCAATGCAAACGCATGCAAAGACCAAGCTCGCAACATGACCCCACCTCTTCACCCATTGTCTCACGCTTCGTGAAATGTGGGCCCCGCACTAAGGCCGAGGTCAGGTCGCTATCGTCCACCTCAGCTTTCTCAAACGCAACCGACCAAAAGGCCTCCACCTGCTACCGGCTCGCGTACGTAACGGCACGATCCGGTCAACGGTCTCGCTTCGCAGTCTATTCTCAAATTGGTTTTTTTCCCTTTTGGTCCTCTTCTTCTGAAAGTTTTGCTATGAGGGCCTAACGGATGGGGTAATTGCATGCTCTAATCGTAGGTTTTGGGCTCGGCCAACTTTACCTTAAAAGAAGGTATTGTCTGGTCCATTTAGATGCCGTATTTTACCTTAAAAGACGGTATTGTCTGGCCCATTTAGATGCCATATTCATTCTTTTTTTTTTTGTACTTGGTTTTTCACTGGTTTATATAATAGTTTCCCTAAATTTAGTTTTCTAAAGTTTTTTTACTTTTGGGTTAAAAGCTTCTCCGCTAGGAATTGTGGTGGATGTGACGTAGGCTTTACGTGCATTGGTAGACCTTCGACCTGTTTCACCTATTTAAGGCCGGTATTCAAAATCCAGCCCATTATCTCTTTTTTTGGGGGCGAAAAATAGCCTAGTGTCATTTGTATAGGCTGAATAGTAGTTTAGAGGTGGGATCTAATATTAGAAAGGCCCATTGAGTTTGGAAATAATAAAGAAGAGCATAATAGAAAGAAAAACTATAATCAACGATACAATGATAGCTGAGTTGGAAGCCATGGTTTTGGTCTGGAGTGAAGGTGATTTATCGGTTGCGATTTCTCTGATTCCAGGGAACTTCCCTACTCAACATCCTCGTGCTAGTATTATTTCTAACGTAGATAGTGATTTTTACCAAAAATAAAAATAAAAATAAATAAATTGACGAGTTGAGAGAAGGTAAAAAAAAGATAAAATATAATCAATTTATTTCTAATAGATTCAAATTCTCTCCAATTTGAAGGTAATTGAACAATCAAACTCTCTCAATTCTTAAGTGATTTTAACTATATTGATTTTTAAGTTTACTACTAATTTCCAATACCATATTGATTTTCACTATATCAATAAAAAATTTCACAATTTGATCTCATCTATTGGAGGTGATGACAGACAATAAATAATTAAAGAATTTGATCTGCCCTAATTAGCATTTAATTGAAAAGAATCCAAATCCCATAAAAAACAGTAATAATTGAAAGAGCTTACTTTTATCTAATTAACATCTAATTAGAGGGAATCATAATTCATGTGGACGATAAACTGCGTTTCCCGAGTAAACTTTAACTCATGAATACTTTTTCCGAGTCCAAATTAACAATCCAGAACCAATAACATCACGCTCAAATTGAACACTGATTTTAACTGTAATAAGTTTTAAAAGTTTTTTTCTTATTCCAATAGCTACTAACCAAAACACATCCTCAAACACAAAAACAAACCCCGAACACGCCTCCACTACTACTCCGCACTATTCACACAGCCAACACGAACACGAACACAAATTCTTGACACATAATCACGAGCCACAAAAACTCCCGCGAAACCGCTCACGCGTCGGACTTCGAGGCCTTGATACCCTCACCCTTGCCCTTCTCCTCCGCAATGTCGACCACCCTGGGCTGCTTCCTCCTAACCTCGGCCATTTTCGGCACCGTGATCTTCAGAACCCCGTTCTCCAGGTGGGCCTCGACCCCGTCGAGGTTCGCGCTCGGCGGCATCCTGAACTGCCTCCAGAACTTCCCGGCGGTTCTCTCGGCCCTGTGCCACCTGTCGCCCTCGGACTCCTCTTCGGGTTTCCTCTCCCCGCTGATTCTGAGGACCCTGTTGTCTTCCACCTCTATTTTTATGTCCTCCCTCTTCACTCCTGCATTTTAACTTATTTCTCATGGTGATCAAAGAACGGCCCCGACCATAAACTTTTGAATATCATATATATATATCATGTAACGCTAAAAATGTTCTACGTCTCAACGCCGTGGCGGATCCAGAAAATTTTTTTAAGAAAATAAAAATCTATATATCTAGAAATTAAAACATATCATTTTGTTAGATCACAATATCTGACAAGAACACGTATCGATGCGCTTTATTACTAGAATATAGTATGAGCTTTCATTTTCACTTTCCAACGCGCTAATGTCCATAGATCCGCTATTAAATGTGAGCGTCAAAAGAACCATGTTCTTGAGAACTCCAAAATTGTGATGAAACTAACATCCTGCTATATTCTAACGTAAATCTAGACATACACCATATCAAAATTTTCAAAATCTGCTTGGAATTTGTATCCAGCCAGAATCGAGACTGAATTATTCTAACATCATGTCAAGAACACCAATTTCTAATATCATCTCAATTAAACGGGAAAAACTTCGGGGACCTCCTACCCAATTGCAAAATTATATTTTTAAATCCTCCTACTTAAAAAAAATTAAGCGAAGCTTATACGTGCTCGCTCCGATTATTTACTTGGTCAATTCTGAGGGGACAAAAACGCATTAATCCCCATGCAGAAAAACCCTCAACACATCTAATTTATTTGCCAAGTTTAATTGAGCGAAGACTTGGACAATTGAGTCACGTACCCGGCACATCCAAGGAGATCACGTGACCCTGGGAGGTCTCCTTCCAGTCGGCACGTGCGAGGGCAATATTCTCAACAGGCTTAGGGACTGTGAGCGGGGTCTGCTCCAAAATCCTAAAAGGGTCAATGTCACTGGGCACCATCAAATCCCATAAATTTCTCCCATATGGGATTAATCCCTCAGCGGGGAAAACCAAGCTGAGGGCTAAAACGAGAGCAAATGTGACGACCAATGGAGCCTTCATCGAGATTGAGATTCTTGAAGCTGGAGAAAATTGCGGAGCTGGGTTTAGTTTTTCGTTTCCGATGGTTTGATGGGGAGGGTGTCGAGGGCAATTTATAGGGAGGGGGCGAAAGGAGAGAGGATGGTACTGGAAGGGCCTGGAGGTAATTTTCCGGAAGGAAATGGAGAGTTCTAGGGGGTTCTGGGTAATATTAATACGTGGGGCTTCTACCACGTTCGAGACCGTTCCATGAGGAGCGCGAAGAGTTGGGCTGCTGTTCATTGTGGGCCGGGCTTTTGAAAGGTGAACGATGGGCCGGTCTTTACGCAATTGGTAGTAACCAACAATATATCCATACTGATCAGCTTCCTTAAAAAAGTTCAGGGGGTTTTTGTGAAATTTACGCAAAAATTTTCATTTTTTCCTGAAACGATAATACATTGTATGTTGTATTAATGATGCTATTGTTCAGAAATTACGGCCTTTGATTAGAGAAAAAGTAATAAATAGTAATTTTACATTTTATAAGTATGAACAGTTCAATTTCTAGACAGCAAATAGTTCTCTAGATTGAGTCTTCTTATGTGACAGTAAGGGCGAGTTTGGTTCATTTCCTAAAAATTATGATAATGGATTTACTCTCAAAAAATCAAATTCCACAAATTTTTAGGATATCTTAGAAAAGCTGAACTTGTGTTTAGTTCAGTCTGATATAGTAAAGAATAGGAAAATATATCCAAAACTCTTGTTTGTTTCATTTACGAAGAATAGAAAATATCTCATTATAGGAAAAAACCACAAAAAGTTTGAACGAATATACCTGGTGGTAAAATTATCGCACCCAAACACAAAAATTATAAAATCAGATGTTGAGGTAGTCTTACCATTTCAAAGCTGAAGCCAACAGAAAAAATGGGCTATTTTGTGGTTGTAATGGCTAGTAGAGCTGAAAGCATATATAAACTTTTCAGTAGCAGATCAATACAAGCCAATATGTTTCCCCTTTTTTTTGCAGGATACTACTCGCAAGAGTAGAAAACAAAGCAAAATAGCTACTGCAATGAAGATGGAGATGAAATCTGATAGCAAACAAGCAATTGACCTGTATGAAATGAATTGCAAATGTAAGCTTCCACCACCCATGAAGTTATGTGGAAATGGAAAAAAATAAAGGGAGATAGTATTGGGGTTGTGCTAAGTTCCCAAATAAAGAATGTAACTTTTTTCAATGGGCTCACAAAGAGGATAACTGGAGAAATAAAAATCAAGTATCACATAGTGAAGATATTCTTGAAGATAAAAAATTAATGAAAATCAGAAAACTAAAGAGAGAATTGAAATCAGTAGAGCATCAACTAATCGTATGGAGAATGGGTGCATTGTTTTTAGTTTTAATTTGTGTATTCATCTTTATCTTTAAAAATATGCTATGTAGTTGCAAAATGTATTGAGATATGAAATGAAAATTTCATGATTGGTAAATAATAGACATAAGGCTCAGAAAACACACAGTCTATGTGTGCATTTCTAGAATCTATTTTTTGTTTTTCCCCTCCCTATGGTGATAAACGATTGATTTCCTACTACAATGCATTTTCATTAAACATGCAAATACAGTAACGATGGCGGAAATAGTAGCATTACTCGACATCCTCATTAAAATTTCTTCATCAACATTGCCCATATACAATGATAAAAAAATATAGTCTTAAACATATGCAAATGCTTAAACTCAAAGCAATTTCTCAAACTTAACTAATATAAAGTTTAATCAATTTATACAATTAAATCAACATTTCTTAATATCAACTACGACATCATATTGCAAATTCATGGCTTTTATCATACATTTCAAATAGAATCAACTCAATATCATCCAAAATCATGGCAAAAATCATAAAATTCAACAAGTATGATCATCAATACTTTATGTCAAAATTAATATTATTGTCACGCCCCGCTTCCCAAATACCCGGAAACAGTACGTGAACAAGTCCGCGACGTATTAGATTGAGGAGAAATCGAAGAGAATAAATAATGAGTGAGTTCTTCTCAACCTAATACGCTGAGCGTCAACAATAATATAAAATCACATTACAGGTCCCCGAATTCACAGATAATAAGAGCATAATAAATACATCCAGAACAACATGATCCCAATCACAACAAAAATCCATGACTTAAATAAATAAAGTCCAACATATCCAAAACATAAATCTCACTGAATAGTCTCAAAATACATGTCTGAACCGTACTAAAAGAAA
>JBAKGM010000412.1:3637218-3651539 GCA_037177215.1 Asparagus racemosus | reverse complement strand
AACGAAGCTCTAATTTGAGTTGTTTGTCCGCAATCTAACTAATTATCAGCTATATATTAATTAGCAATTTTACGTCATTATTTGCTTGTTAATTTGTAGGAACTTTCAACAAACCATGAGCAAATATAGACTCTCAATATGACTACATAGATTTTTTTTCAACAAACCAAGAGCAACATATCTAGCAAATTTTTCCTGTGATCTTCCTCATTAAGCAACACAAATTTAGAAATTTTTTTAAAATATAAAACTTATTAAGGATTTCTCGTTGACATTCACACAAACTGAATGGATATAATTTTCAAAGCTTACCAATTTCATGCGTGACTACTTAAATGGCATAATTGACATCCTAACAAATTAATAAAACTAAAATTAAAAATCAATAATTCAAGTTTATCAATACAAGTCGATCACCTCAAGATCATCAAGATTTGTAAAACAAAGATTAAATTGATCTTAAAGTGGACATACAGTAAAACAAATGTACAAGTAAATCATGATTTCAACCCAAGACAAATTTCCAAGTAAATCATGATTCCAACCCAATTTGACCCAACAAATTCGAGGATAAATACACCAAATTTGACACCAAAAATTCGACAAAAAACCCCAAATTAAATCACCATCACTTACCTGTCGTATCTACCGCGTCGGACGAGCGGTCGGAGCGGCGCGGGAGAAGAAGCCGGCGGTCGGAGAGGCGCGGGAGAAGGGAGCGGCGGTGGGGGCTTCGGTGACGAGCTCCAGACAGCCGTGAGAACGGCGCGGCTGCTTCCCAGAGGCGGAGGCGACGGAGAAGAGAGGTGACGAGATCGAAAAAAGCTGTATCGGTGTCAGCTTTTTGCTCCTTTTCCCCCAAAATCGGTCTTTTGAGGCTGGAAAATTTTCCAGCCTGCAGTCCTACGTGGCACTTTTGTTTTTCTCCATTTTCTGAGTTGGTTTTGAGGAACCAAACACAATGTTTTGGGGGAAAATAGGGGAACAGTGAGCTGTCAGTTTTCTTTTCCCCTATTTTCCCCTATTTTCTGCAAATTTTTAGCCAAACAAACAGCCCCTTAGCCAAACAAACAGCCCCTTAGTGCCCTAAAGCATATTGTTTTGACGTTAGTCCTTCGGACCAAATGAAATTATCATTAGCTCCCTCAAATCGTAGTCTCTCTAGTTTGTTGCCATTTGATTTGGATGGAATGGTCCCCCTTTGAGTTGACCCTTAATTTGCCCATGCCTACCTCATGCCTACCTCACAAGAAAGTATCTAGTGAGGACGATCAATGGCATTTAATTTGCACCAAATAGATGTCTAACTACTGGATCCGTGCATGAATTTTTAGGTCCGATGATCTAACGGCTGACATCCCTTTAGTGCACATTCAATATCATGGACCAGCGACCATTTAAAATCTAATATTACCAGTACACATTTTATTTGAGGGACCACACAGCAATTTTAACAATGCGAGGGACAAAATTTAAAACACTTTAGCTATTAGTAAATACTTCTGGTATTTGCTCTCTTTGTATTCCGGTATAATTTTATACAACTTATAGAACCTTGATAGGGGGAAATGTTTCTTCATATGCCTTATAACAGTCGTAGGATCAAAACCACGCTATAAAATGAAATACATGCGTCGAACGTCCATATACAAAACTCAAGCACCAGCATCTAGTATCTTACTACTTTCATACCCTACAAGAGGTCTTCAACAAATCAATCCAGTTCTAATATTAGCTTAATGTATTAGAAATTCACACACAAGTTGAATATCTACTTTAGGATCAATCTCGCATTGTATCTAGATCAAAGGTATAACGTATAGATATCTCGAGCCCCATCGATGAATGAATTCCGAAGCTGAAGGTCCTGCTGTTCTTCAATCGACAAATCTCCATTCTAGAGCGAGAGAGTACATATTCACAAGGCAAAGGTTTGAAGCAGTTAAAAAAAGTCTTATAACCCAGTTTTCGCACGTTTCATCCCTGTGCTATTGAATGGAGACACACTAGGACTCATGTGAGGGCTCTCTTCTCTTAGAGTACCGTTCAGAATTGCCAATTCCCTCAGCTGCTGTTTCTTGTAAAAATCTGTTGATTCATCCTGTAAAGAAAGTTAACGGTTTGAATAATTAATGAATAGAGAATGAGATGATATGAAAGGAAGAAAGAACTGGAGGCATTGTTATGTACCACAGGCTGCAAAAGTTCTTCTACTATCCCAACAGCTTGATTCAGTTGGAGATCTATAATGTCTGCTGAAAACTCGGCCTCCACAAGCACATGCAATGGCTCGTTAAGGTGTTCGTATCCAGGTTTATCTCTTAGCATTTCTTCCTACAGAGACACCCGAAAATTTAAGAAGGTTAAGATATTATTGTTTCAAAGTTTCTTGTGGGAACGAGAGTCTCGTGATTTGTCCTTTAAAGAACTGATAGCTTTACTTGTAATCACATGACCTTCAGAAATTATAAAACTATTATGCTTGTACACACCAATTTGCATAATGGGAAGAAATTGTTCCGAGTAAATTTCACAATATCAACTTTCGGGGGTTTTGCACAACCACCCCCTAAATTATAGAAAACCTCCATGAACTTTCAAATTTAGAGTAGACTGCACTGACCTATTGAAAATTCTCATAAACAGGATAGAGTTAAAAGACTAAACTTACCTTGCTTTAACTTTTGACCTGTCCTTACTCGAAAAGGGTAATATAGAAGTTATATTAGTGGACAGAAGTAAAATTGACCAAAAATCGTCATGTGCGTAGCACGTGACAACCTAAACTAAATTTGTCAATCATGGTACTTAAGCGAGACAAGTTCAGTGGGTTTATATGATTTATAAAGTTCAGGAAAGTATCGTGCAAAACACCCCAAAGTTCAGAAGGTCTTTGTGAAATATTGTACAATTGGTTAATGTACTTATGACAGATAACAATGACAGAATGATACAGGCATCACTTGTCTTGGGTGATGTATCTGAATAGAAAACGTTAAGAATATGATTATTTCATGAGGATAATCTTAAGCTTTTTTGGGGTTAAATTTGAGGTTTGGTTATGGAGCACAAATTTCTATAGGACGTTGAGCAGAATCTAGCCAGACTATCAACATGATTCAACATTGACTACATTTTAATCATTAAGAGTATTGATCTAAAGACTAGAATCTAGTTAATTTGTATGGTAATAGGATAAATCATCCAGTATACACTAAAACAAGATAAACCAAATCTTCAAGTGAGCAACATAAAATTACTACCTTAGCAGAATCCTTGACTGAACCCCGACCTCGTATATAAACTCTGCAGCGAGTCGTAGCTTCCACTCTTTTCAAGGAGTTTCCTCTTGGTCCCAACAGACGGCCAACAAAGTTATACTGATTCAAACTTGTAAATTAGTAATTACAGATGAAATATTTATAAATTAATTACTAAAGTAGATTTGCCTACATTAGGGAACTTGTCAACAGGAACATCGAGTCTGACAACTTTCTTAATAACAGGGCTCATAGAAACTCCAGGAGTCCCATTCCAACCAAGAGATGGTGCTGGAGACATCCCCATTCTTGGCAAATAACCATTTTCCTGCATATATAATTAGCAAAGATAAAGTTGCATAACAAGTAAAGGAGGGAAGCTTAACTATATGCAAAAGCAAATCCAAGGAATGAAAAAAAGATAATCAACACAGTAAAGTAAGGCCTTCAGTTCTAAACAAGTGCAGGTCCTGATTTTAAGTTTCTATATAACCAGAGAGCCTAACAAACATTTGTTGGGCTCGAAGCATCTTAAAATTTCCATAGCATCATGGATCTCAAATATGAATGACGGGAATATGAAAATCTTTAGTCTTCAGGTATTGCTGAAGTAATTAGCATAATCTCTCATGAGTATTGAAGATCCATGTCCTCTAGAAATCTGCAACTCTTGAACACTTGGCACTCGTCGAAGGAAAAAGAGCATGACCACAAGCCACAACGGGAAATATGACACAAACAGAAGGAGATAAAGGCAAATACAGGCAGTTGGAGACAGAAATAAAGGTAATAATTAGTGCCACTGGTCAAACGTTGTCACATAAGTCTCCACTAGTTTCATTATGGTAATTGGTGGTTTTTGACATAACGGTAATGCATTTGGCAAGCAATTTCCAAATAAAGTGTCAGGATCTTTCATTGAAGTCAAATCATCAAAAGAGATCCATGTTACCACAATTATGTACCTGCACACTATCATCATTTCTTTTTCATTCTTCTGTCTACTGAAAATATTGGATGCCATTACTCCAATTTTGACCAAAAATTACATAGTGGTCCTAATGTATAGATAAGATTGATTATGAGTTTTAGACAATTTAACTGTTTATACTTCTACATAATTTTCACTGCTGGGTATAGTTTGATGTTTAGCAAATTTTATGCTTTTGGCATGTTCTATAGAAACAACAATACAACATCTTTATGATATCAATTAGATGGTCATCCGCAAAAATATATTTCTTAGCTTTTCCATGCTTCTCTGCATGTAGGTTGTGTGATCTTTCTAATTTTTTGTCATTTAATTCCATGTATAATTTTTTTTCTATTTGATATTATCCAAATTCCACATTTGCAATTTTACCACTAAAAATCATGTTTTGAGAATATAAGGTTGCCACTTACATCTACTATAACAGCAGCATAATGAATAGACAGTAGATAGCCAAAAAAAATCAAACAGATAAACTCCATGTGGATATAAATCGGTCATCCTATCAAGGATATCCTCATCCTCCTGGCTCTTGTTGCCATCTAGGAACACTTTCGCTATACAAAAATGGTCATACAGGTGAAAAATTAAACGGACACAAGCCTTTTTTCTATTTAGTTTCCCAGGTTTAAGACAAATCATAAACTAGTAAACAAAAAAGATCAGCTTATCAGCAATCATGACAATTGGTTTTCGACAATAAACAATCTGGTATGCATGAAGAAACATGGAACAACAAACTCACTCATCTTTAAATAATTGAACAGTAAACTCTAGATTATTCAAGCATCAAGTTGATAGATGCATGCTCTTAAATTTAGTCCCTCTAACCATTAGACCAAAACTCCGAAGTTATGGTGAGGATCGACAATTATAGTTTTATATTAATTCTAACATGCCCCCGCAGGTTGAACGCCCTTTTTTTTATGGGCTGAAAACTGGACTCAGGCAGCGGTGTCAATTTTTAGAAAATCCGCTTGAAATTCGTGGCCAATGAGATTTGAACCTGGGTTGTTCTGATACCATCTTAAATTTAGTCCCTCTAACCATTACACCAAAACTCCGAAGTTATGGTGAGGATCGAGAATTATAGTTTTATATTAATTCTAACACATGCTATATAGCTAACAAGTGTCTTAGAAATATGGTAAGTGACTAAAGTATACATAAAAATTTGAAAGGGATTCAATAATTTAGAGAATTACCTCTGCTTGCATCCCCGGCCATCCCTCAAAATCCATTGACGTACCACTTAATGTACGGCCAACCAACCTTAATGGACTCCCATGCTCAATACTCTCCGGGCTAACAAAGTTTTGATTCGGTGCTAACCCAGATGCCCGAACAATTTCTGAATAGAATTTCATATGTCAAATATTCATTACAATAAGAAATTCACGTGGTTACTGATTCCTACTAAAACATATATAGGCACAATCATATCTTCCACAATTGAAGTTAGCGAGTTCTTGCAACCGAACAATCAATGGTTTGGTTCAATTTAAATGAGAAACATCACTTTCATAGAATTCTTTTTCGTAGTTGTCTCCGTGATTGTCATTGGGTTTACTTAAAATTGCTACAAGGCTATTAATGCATTACAAACAATCCCAAAGTCATATAACAATCATGCCAAAAGCTAATTCCACAAAAATCTCTCTATTATCACTATAATTGAATCTGATTTCTTTTCTAACAGCAGTATAATCAAATAAAAAAATATTTGAAATATTGATCAAAACCTCTCATACCTTGATTGAGAAGCCTAGCACATAATGGGAGAACTTGAATAAATGGAGCCAGCTTCTGCCTCTCATTCAATAAATCAGCCACATATCTACAAACAAATAGCCCCAAAACAAAAGGGTGCTAATATCACAATCCAAGCTATATATTAAACTAATTCAAGTACTAATAGCCTAAAATCTAAAACCCATATCAAAATCAGATAAATTTTTAAGCCCAGATGAAGAAATTAATCGCTTGAGTTGAAAAAAAAATGAAGAAATTTTTATACCTTTCTCTATCAGAAGAGGGCCTGATAGAGTGATGTGGAGATGAGTGGAGTCCTGAGGGAGAGTACGGAAAGAAAGCAGCAGGTGGCATCCTCTCATCCATGCTGCTTCTCCACACCTCTCACCCCCGTGAGGCCCAGCCCTTTTGATGCAAGAGAGAGAAAATGAAAATAATGGGGGGCTAAATTTATATATAGGAGAGAGAAAAAGAAAAAAGTTATTTGCATATTTATCCCCAAATCTCAGTATTTGCAAATTTATCTCCCAAATCTATATATTTGTTATTGTACGCCAAATCTCTTAGTAGAGATCCTATCAGAGCCGCCATTATAGGAGTGGCGTGATCTATACAATAAATAGAAGAGTTATAATTTCTAAACTAACCATCTAACTATCCGTGCATGGTATAGATCACTCTTTTTCTATAGGGTGTTCTGATAGAACTCTTACTTCAAATCTCCCATATTAGTTTTTTACTAATATCCCAAAATCTCTTATTTTGATTTTTAATATTACTAATGTATCCCTTCTGAGGTTTATTAATTTTGTAGAGAGAAAGAGGAGAAGAGATTGGAGAGAATAAATTAAGAAGTATCTCCTCTCTCTCCCTCTCTCTCCCTCTCTCCCTCTCTTTCTCTCTATCTAATTATAAATTAATAAAACTAATTAATTTTCTTAGGAGCATACTAGTGATATTCAAATTTGAGGCATAAAAAAACCTATATGTTGCAGATTTGGAATAAATTAGCAAATATCTAGATTTGAATCATAAGCTTCAAATATGATAATTTAGAGGGTGTATATGCAAAAACAATCCAAAGAAAAATATATATATATGCATTGGAGTTGGCTGTGTTCGGTTGTCAGTCTCGTTTATCTATTTTCTTATGCCAAAGAGTTTGGATTCTTCAAACTGCTTTCTAGTGATGATAATTGTTTATTTTTATTTATTTTTTTCTTAATCATGAAATTGATTGACTTGGGCGAGGAGAGTATTATTAGTTTTACTATAAACAGTCTGGATTTTTTGATAGCTTCAATCAAACAGCTTTACTAAATGAATCTATCAATTAATAGTTAGGTGTAAATATTGATAGTGTAATCATAATATTCCCCATATTATTGGGTTACTTGATAATTAAGAAATGGGTGTTAAAAGATGAGGATATTCAGTGTTTTTATCCTTATTTTTTGAGATTTTTACTCGCTGAGAAGATTCAGTCACAACTGCAAGTTTCACTGTTGGTATTTATCCTTATCTGATTAATACTTTTTGGTGTTTTTATTGACCCCCGAAAAGGACTGGATTGTCTTGCCTGTAAGGTGTGAATGCGTGGGATGTGGGGGTATTACCTGTGGATTGATGGTCAAACTAAACCTAATATATGAAAGTATAAAAAATTATCATCCTAGTCCACCACGAATCAACTCATTTTAATGAGAAAGTATTTGGTGGAGATGGTCTAGGCATTAAATATACATTTAAATGATATCAACATCTGAATTTGCGAGCTTCGTGATTCGTGCATTGATCTAAGAGTTAGTATTTCTTGGATATACATTTAATGCAATGGATTGGAGTTTATATGATATTTTCTTCATTCTAATAGAAGAGCTTCGCATTTCAAAAGAGAAATGTTATCACATTGACTATCTCACCTTCATTATCTTTTTAATCTAGTGCATAATTATTCATTGGACACAAAAAGAGGATAACTTCAAGAAAGAGTAGTTTATAGTGTGAAATTTCTATATACTCATTTAGTGAATGCCGATTTACCTTCTAATCTGACACTTCAGATCATTTGGATATCACCAAGTCTCGGTATCCAAATACATATGTGGCTTATTTATCTTGATCTTCTACTTATAAGCAACAATCTTTTCAAAAGGAGTATTAGATCATATTAGAATATAAAACTATAACCCTCAATTCTCGTCACAACTTTAAAATTTTAGTGTAATTGTTAGGCACTTCTTGATGATTGAATGCAATCCCTATTAAGAAAAGAAATAAGCAAGGAATTATAGTCATCGCAACCCGCAGCTCATATGGAAAGAACATGATGAATATAGTCTCAATTCAAAAATCCGAAATGAAGAAAGATATATAAGGATGAAATTATGTATTGATCATTTTACATTGTAAGTACAAGCTAAGCTTGAATTAAGAAAATAAAAATGACATGTGACCCCAACTTAATTATATGGCTTTGACACATTGCTAACTACTGTCATTAGGTTAGGTCTTATTGGCATTAAATATCCTATTTAAGTTTGATGATTACAGGAAAGATTATTTTTAAAAGGCATAATAACATCTCGAGAAGAGATTATGCTTTTTTTTTAATTAAAACAAGTTAGGAACTAATGATCATCATGATATGCAGTAAATCTCTTTTTATAATGAAGTCACTCTTGAATATGTAACCTCACTTATCCATCCCTACACGTTCTGCACTTAAACTGTTTTACTGGAATCTTTAATCTAACGCTACTGATTGGATAAAAACCATAAGGAAGCTTCATTTTTTTTCAGTCTGAAAAATTAAGATAAATTAAAGAACAAAGTTTTAACTTGTTGTCTATAATACACCAGCAGATGGGTTGGGCTGCAGCCTGCAAACTCAAGGCCCACAATTCTACGCTGTTCTTTTTAAAGGGCTAGGTGAATAAGCGAATTGGTATGACGTTTAACATTCTTTCTTTTTTCTTTTTAATTATTTGTGGTTTTTTCTTGGGGGGTGTGTGTCCTTTTTTTTGGGGGGCCGGGGATGCTTTTTTTTTTGGGGGGGGGGTTTGGAAATAACAAGAAATAAGTTCACATCTTTATTTTTAGGTACAAGCATAGTTTGAGTTTGTATATGATCACTATTATGTTAAGTAAATAGAACAAATAATATCTTAAATATAATGTATAGTGTTATATGACAATTATGAGATCAACAGTGCTTTACAGATCGAATGATGGTCAATTAAAAAAGAAACTTATATACAAAAAATGGATGTAATAGAAATGATAATGTTATGATGGATGAATAGAAGTACACTAAGAGATAAAAATGTGTGCATTAATAGGAAGTTAGAGGTTGCTCTCGAGAGTGAATCTTTTGGCAGGTTTAGTTATGTTCAACAAAAGCCATTAAATGCATTGACTAACGGCTACTAATAATATCATAGCCAATGAAGAAATAAAAGACTTGAGATAGATCTGATAATTTAGCTAGTAGTATTTGTTTAAAAAAAATATACAGTAATCATTAGCTTAGTGGAAGAGATAGATGTCGATCAAATTGAACGTAAGAGTAAGATTCATATAGGCAATCACAAAATTTTAGAGTAAAAGGTTGTTGTTATTGTTTTTGTTGCTGTTGTGAGAGAGAGAGAGAGAGAGAGAGAGAGAGAGAGAAGCAAGGGGGTTGACTTTCCCCCCATTTTATGTGATGCTCATGCACCTCTCTTTTCTCACTTCCAACACAAGCCAGGCTGGAATACTTGAACCTGAAGTAATGGCTTAATCCCCTAATCTCTTTCAACTTTCAAGTTTCAACACTAGCTAGGTCCTAATACTACATCATCGTATGTAATCCCCACAACCTATGTGCATTGATTGTTTAATTATTCACCTAAAATATTTGATATCTCAATGTTGGGGTTGGTGTGCTCCCATAGATTGTCTTTCTTAGAGACAAATCACCATCATGAATTTATGAATCACCTAAACTAGCTACTAGCTTTAACCACCAATATTAACTAAATCATGAAAGGACTACTAATTAAGTACTACTTGCTAGTTTAGTTGGTTGCTGTGAACTGGAAATTTTCATCCCCTAATCATTAAGTGCATACTCTATTGACATGGTTTTTGATTGAAAGTCAGGATTTCGATCCTTTTAATTGTAACTATCTAGCTAATAGTATTTTGATGATTATAAATTACGGTTAATTGTGGGTAGACACCTTGTGTTGAATATGTCTTGCATTGAAACAATTCTAATTTGATTAGGATTGAAAGTTTGACTTTGATCAGAAAGACAAATTATAATTGGAATTAAATTCTAATTAGAAGATGTCTAGGATTTAAATAATTCTGGAAAGCATCATGAGAAAGGAATTTTATGGAGAGTATGATTTGTAAAAGGCATTATGAAAAAGAATTCTAAGATGATCAGAATTGGTCGAGTATGATTTGTAAAAGGCATTATGAAAAAGAATTCTATGATGATTAGAATTGGTCAAAAGAAGGAATCCTACATGAACTCAAAATAGGAGAAAGATAAATCTATAAATACCTTTGAGAGGCTCATGTAGATGCAACAAGCCAAAGAGAGAGAAAAAGAAGAAAGAGTACTCTTGTGAGGATTTGCAAGTGAAAAGTGACATTATAATCTTCTTTGAAGTTAATAAAGATCTCTCCCTTTCTCCCGTGGATGTGAGCGAATTGCCGAACCACGTAAATCTTGTCTTCTTGCTTTGTGATTGTATGTTAGTTTTCTTTGAGATTGTTTTATTTTGTATACACTAATATTTTACAGCAGTAAACCCTGAATGGAAGGTTTTGGATTTCTGATCAATTTCCAACAATTGGGATCAGAGCCGATGGCTAATCAGTTCATCTCATCCTGGATCCTCGAGCGCTCAGAAGGTTGTTTCAGGAAGAGTCAGACAAGGGGTTGAAGGTTATGACGACCACTACAACATCTCAAATGACCACTACAACAACATCTCAAATGAAGTACAATGTAGAGAAGTTTAACGGCAAGGGTTTCACTCTTTGTCAAAGAAGGGTCAAGGCGCATTTAGTGAAAGAAGGCATCTTGAAGGCCTTAAAGGGAAAGTTGGTGAAGCTTGCAAACATGGATGATGGAGATTAGGTTGAACTCAATCTTAAGGGTTTGGGCACCATTGAAGCTTGCTTGGAAGGTCAAATCATGTATCAGGTGATGTTAGAAACGATGACAAAAGGAGTATGGGAAAAGCTTGAAAGTATCTAGATGACGAAGAGTTTGTCAAACAAACTCATCAAGAAGCAACTCTATAATCTTTAGATGACAAAAGGTACGCTGCTTATGAATCACCTACACCCTTTCGACACGCTTATAGGTGATGTTTTATGCTTAGAAGTAAATTTGGAGGAAGAAGAGAAGCACTTATTTTTTTCACATCGCTCCCATATTTGTATGAACACTTGGTAGCAACAATCATGTATGGAAGAGATACCCTTAATATGGAAAATATGAGGGCTACTCTCCTAAGCAATGAGATTATGAAGAAGTCCAGAACATATGAGAACACTTATTCTATCAGGTTGATCATCAAGGAAAGAAGGAAAACTAGTATGTGAGGAGAAAACAAATCCAAATCCAAATCAAGGGCTTCCACTCAGGATGGCAGAGGTCGTTTCTTCTGCAAAGGGCCAAGGCATATAAAGAAGAACTGTATCAACTATAAGCAATGGTGAAAAGAAAGGAGAGATCGTTGAGTAATATCGAAGCATAAAAGGGTCAAGACAGTATAGTTTCAGAAGCAGAGATAAATGAGAAATATTGCAATGTGTTGACCACATTTACCGGGAAGGGCTCTTACTCTGACGTATGGAATCTTGATTCGGCATGCACATATCATATGTGCCCTCACAAGGAGTGGTTTGACACTTATGAGGACTACAATGGTGTAGCAGTTGCTATGAGGAACAACTCGACTTGTAAGATGGTTAGCATCGACAACATTAAGGTAAAGATATTCGATGGAATGGTGGGAACTCTAACAAACGTACGACACATTCTATGGTTGAAGACAACCTGATTTCTCTAGGAGCACTTCAAAGTGCGGGATGCAAATTCATGGGTGAAGGTACATGTAATATCCCAAAATTCTCAGTTGATAATAATTATGCTATAAATTATTTTAGTACTTATCCAGATTATTGACTTGACCATTATTAGCTATTATGCTCATGAAATTATTAGAGGATATTTGAGTATATACTGATGATAACATTAGTATCATAATACAATCATAGTTGGATTAAGGGGTTTAAAGAAAATAATTACATGATCTATGGACAATTCAAGTATGTTTAAGTTTTGAGGACAAAACTTCTTTTTAAGGGATACTATGTAATAACCCAAAATTTTGAATTGATAATAAATATTATATTTTACAAAATTATATAATACTTATTCAAGTTATTTAATTGTGACTAGGATAACATATCAAATATGTTTGTTAAGTGGGTATTTTGCTAATGGAAGATTGTTAGGGGTTCCTTTTGTGAATGTGCGCCTAATAAAATAAACCTTAGGTGTTGCCTTTCCTCCAAGCCGCAGCCAAAAAAAAATGTAACCCTAGTTGCGACAGAGAAAGCAAAAGAAAATATTATTTGAATGGCTTGATTTAAGTGATGATCCACCCGGTTCTAATACGACATTTTTGTTTTTGCCCTCTCGACAGAGACTCTTCTCCGAAGGCTGAGAAGATTTTTCCCTCTTATTGGAGTAAGTATCTTCTTGGTATTTTGATCTATTATCAATTATTAGTAATTAATAATAATAATTAAGAAGAATAGTCTTGTGATAAATGATGGATGAGATGGATTACAGTTCAGATTTAGATTTCGAACTAGTCTAATGTATAAGTGATATAAAGACTCATTACAGGTATTAGTGATATAAATCTTGGGGGAATTATTTACAAAGATGATGGAAGAAATCCAATATGACATAAGTAGTAGTCTCTGTATCCTTACCACAAGAATTTTGAGGTGATATAACCATATTAATGTTAATTTTATAACGATGGAAGACTACGGATGGTTAGATTTATCTTTAGAAAATAGAATATGTAAACATAGAGCCTACTAAGATAACTGAGAATGCATTACTTGATTTGGAGTCTAGTATTTACATTATTATTTGTGTTTATTCTTTAGGGATTTCTAGAGGCTCCTCAAAAGCATCGTGAGAGTTGAACTTTGGATTATCAGTTGGTATTTCTGTAAGTGGTGAATTTGTACATTATTCATTAGATATTTTGTTTAATATATAAAATTATATATATTGACTAAAGGTGGATTTGTTCCGAAGGGTTGTACCCATTTGTATGATTTACTCTAATACTAATTGCTGATTGGATTTGATGCACATGGATATTTGGTATAAGCCTAAGCTTATTTTCTTTATTGATAGTCATTTCTTTTTCATATAGTAGTAGGTTGAGATGCATATATGGATAATTGCACTATTAGTTGGCCTTTGACATTTTTTAATGTTTGATTTTATGAGCTTTGTTCAATTTTCTTAAAGCATATGCATCTTAGGTCAATATACCGGTATATGTCAGAGATAAGTAAGTCATCTAGATAGGGCTTAATGTGCCTCTATGATGTTTTTATTTTAGCGCTAAGAGCCCAAACTAGGTCTCACCATTCCGGAACCACGAGCTTAATAATTGTGGGGTTTACTAAGTCAACCGGAGTATGAAGTGTTGACTACATTGAGACGTGACCTACTTATTCTCCATCTCATTAAATTTTTATTTTAAAGATATTATATCAATTGTGTGAGCTCATTGATTCTTTTTATTATTTTAATATTTTACTTATTATGTCAAAGTATTCTAGTTTTTGCAAAATCAGTATTTAATGTATGAATTTATCCACTTATTGAGTTGTGAACTAATTGTGTTACATTCATTCTTTTTAGAGACTCGAGATTAGGTGGAGTTGGTGGTTCCTAAATTATTTTAGAAGAGAACAAGGAATAAAATTTATAGATTACTGCTTTTTCTTTTAGGTGAGATTGAATAACGTCTTTGAAATATAGATGATAATTGGAAGCTTTGTAATAATGGAATATTTTTCTTTTAGGTTGACTTTTATTTCAAGTTGAGGAATATTTGTTTATCTCAAGTTAATTGGATTAATATTGACTTTTGGATTATAGAGGATATTTGTTGTTTGTTATAATTCAATGATGAGTGTTGTGGAAAATAACGTGCGTTACCTCCGCTCGAGTTGCAAGTATACAACTTAACAAGTTATAGTATAAAAGATTA
>JBAKGM010000412.1:3602956-3621877 GCA_037177215.1 Asparagus racemosus | reverse complement strand
CTCCCCCCCCCCCCCCCCCCCCCCAACAAAAACACACAACTAATTTCCAAAGAGTTGTTTCTTAGTTCATCTATAGATGTAAACTCGTCACCCTGAGGTGGTTATCGTAAACCCTTTATTGAACTTTTTATCCACTAAATTAAGATGGATTAACATGTTAAGAAGGAGTTAACTCTTCTTTAACCCCCTCACTTCACATTGCCATACAACAACTTCCACTTTAGACCTACTGCACTCTCCAAACCCCAAAAGTCCACAGAACTAATAAAACCATTATTCTAACAAACTTCAACGTTAAAGAGCCAAACTCCCAAGAGAAATCAAAGCTAAATCTCTCTTTTTAACTCAAATTGCTTTGGGAACAATTTAAACCATATTCTATTCCTCGGGATCGTTTGCCACTTAAAATAAACACTAATCATTATACGTAAACCCCACAAATCTCTGCTTAGCCTCATGCAATTAGCTTAGTTTTCACGTATGCTAGCTTTAATCCAACCCCATCGCCGTTGCTCCCGGCGTCAACTTTTTTGGCACCTACACACACATGAAAGTTATATAAGTGTACGAGCACAAGTTCACGTAGAGAAAATTTTTGAGCTCCATTTTCAATCAATAATATTCAAGAAATTGAAGAGAGATTGGAATAGTTTGAGATTGATTTTATGGCGGCATCTTCGTCGTCGTCGAGCACAGGAGTTCCACCGGGGTTCCGGTTTCATCCGACCGATGAGGAGTTGCTTTTGTACTACCTCAAGAAGAAGGTGTCATTGGAGAAGTTTGATCTTGAGGTTATTAGAGAGGTTGATTTGAATAAGATTGAGCCTTGGGAGTTGCAAGGTAGTTTAATTAGTTAGAATTTGATTCGTTTTATGATTGAGTTATATGTTAGGGTTTTTAATAATTGTTTTTTCATCTAGTGAGTAAGATTCCTAGCCTTATTTCAAAATTTTGAGACCTTAATTGATAACTAATGATAGTTAAGAATTTAATTGAATAATCCAAAATTATAGAGTGGATGAGGCTTGTTCTCCAACTATAGATGGTTATTATGAAAGATATAGGTATATATTCTTGTCTTTGTTATTAATCAATAAACGACAAATAGGATCATTGGTTGGCCAATGGCTTGTGGGTTCCTTTTGATTTAGAGTTATCTTAGTTGTTTCCTTTTTAGTACTCAAATTCTAGACTACCTCCTCTTAAATTCATCAAAAAAAATCATCATAATTAATGAAGGTAGCATATCTCGGTTTCTATCTCTAAATATATGTTCTTGGAGTATATTAACTTCTCTTCCAATCTATTTATTATGTTAATTTCACCGTATTTTTGTTTTGAATTTGGACTTTGGGCAAATCTAACTGATGTCATTTCCTAGTGTATTCACAAGTACACTCTTCCAATTCTTCAATTATCACGAGACTTGTTCCCTTGTAATAATTGAATTAATTAAGGCTTAAGGGATTAGTTGCTTCTAACCGGTAAAGTTATTTAGGCCGTTAATTAATTGTTAGGTTTTTCTCAAGATGAAAAGTTAAGCTCAATCTAAATTTTACTTCTTTTTTTTTTTAAGAACATCATAAAGCTGAATTATATGGGATATAATTATTTACACTCTGATTTTCACTATTTTGTACTTCCTATACACCTTATTAGGTAACAGGAGCACAATTAAAGATTCCATAATTTAGTTCATTTAATAGATTTTCTCCTCAAAGAATGTGATTTTTAAACTGTTTAAATAATTTCACCACCACCCTCCTTGGTTTTTGTCAAAAAGTCTCTGTTATCAATAAAAATTCTTCATGTCCTAGAATGTATATACAATTTGAGATTTATGCCCCATTTACAAGTTACAAGGAAATAGGAGGCGCTTACACTAGAGAATACAGGTAACTTTCAGATCCCCATAGAACATCATTACTTTAAGAGATTTCTAACTCACCAACATGCTTATGTTTCTTACCACGAAATTCATGACATAATCACATCTAAGCTCCAATTAAGCCCAAGTAGTACTTAGTTTTGATCTCAATGCGAGCCATCTTTTATACAATTTATTTCCTTTTCTTTGTTGAGATATCTGGGGACAGCAATTAATTCCAGCTTAAGACTAGCTTGAGCTAAACATGGAGTTAATTAAATAAACTTATAAAAAAAAGGCTATGCCTTTCTCTTTCTACTATGCAATTGTCTACCCATCTGCAAACCTGAGAACAAAACTAAGCAACTCTGCGTACAAGTTCACCATCTTTTGAAGCTTAATTACTAGCCCACATGCAAGTTAAGAAAAAACTGGTCCATGCAAGAGTAGCCTATAGTTTTAACTTGGCTTTGTGCTTCAATACTGATTATATGCTTGTCTCCTTGTGATTATTTGGATTCTAAGAAATATGGTACGGGGGGAATAAAACTATTAAGGTCCATGGACCAAGTAACTAAGAAACCATTAATTTTATCCCTATTAACTTTTTGCAACTACTCTCTCACCTTTTTCTCTTATTAACTATTCATAGATTTTTTAGCAACATGGCTAACATAATTAAGGTAATTCTACATATTTGAAGGTTCATATTAGTTTTCCCTCAGTGAGTAAATGAGGACTAATATGTCTCTCCATGCATTTGGCTGGTGTGTTGCTAACATGATACAGATCCAGACTATCTACTATGATTTGGAACATAATAATAACCTGAACTAGGAGAGCGTGAATGTGCGTCATGTTAATAATATACCAGTTAAGTGCAAAGATAGTTTATGACAATTTTATGCAAAATCACTAATGTTTCATGATACTCTATGAAATTTAGCCTTTTTTTTTTTCCTCTGAATGTGTTGGTTGGTAGTTACAGACACATGTACATAATACTTATTAGATTAGGCTTTTTGACACATAGAAGCATATTTTTAACTTTTAGCACAATTTCATTTGGCTCAGAGAGATGCAGAATAGGAGCCACTCCACAGAACGAGTGGTACTTTTTCAGTCACAAGGACCGCAAATACCCAACAGGATCACGCACCAACCGAGCCACAAACGCCGGGTTTTGGAAGGCGACGGGCCGCGACAAGTGCATCCGAACCAGCTACAAGAAGATCGGCATGCGTAAAACCCTCGTGTTCTATCGCGGTCGGGCTCCTCACGGACAGAAGACTGATTGGATCATGCATGAGTATCGCCTCGAGGAATCCGATGATGATCAGGGTGGCGGCAGCGTAAGCCCCCTCTCTCTGCATCTGTTGCGTGTTTTTCACAGAAATATCGTAAATTGTTTCGATTAGAGAAAAATATCACCAAAATTCATGGTGATTAGTAATTTGTACGTAGTTTGTTGTTAGTATGTGGTATTTTTCTGACGATTTAAAAAAAAAGTTATTAAAAACCCTCATAATTCAATATAATTTTATCAAATTTATCCTTTTCAATAGTTTACATGAAAGAATTTACAATTTTTTCGCTCTTTTATTGCAGGAGGATGGATGGGTAGTGTGTCGTGTTTTCAAGAAGAAGTGCTTCTTTAAGACCGATGGGAGCGAAGGGAGCTCGAGCCAAGGCAACGATGCCAGCCACACAACGACCGCGATGACTGCCTACGACCAATCTCGGTCTCTCTACCTCAACCACCAGCACAACTTCCACCACCACCTCCACCCCCAGACAGCAAACCTATACAAGCCCGAGCTAGCCTTGCACTACCCCTCTCATCACCTCGCGGCTAATCCCTACTCCCAAATCCAGGTCCAAGACCTCCTCCCGAACCCTCGGGCACAACCTGCCGCCTATGACTTCTCCGTGCTACCTGGAGACGCGGCAGACATGGTCAACGTCGACGGGTGCGACCAAATGAGTCAACATGTTGGTGATCAAGGAAGAGAAGTCGCTAGTGGGACCGATTGGGGTGTCCTTGATAGCATGGAAGAGAGGTACGGTGGTGATGGGCAGCAGATGAATCAAATGTCCCAGCAGCCGAGAGGAGGAGGAGAGATGGAGCTGTGGGGGTATGGAAAGTAACAACATGGTTTGGTTTGCAAACTAGGAGGCTGAGTTGGTGTATCGCTGATGTGCCACACGTCTATTCAGATTGTCCACAAGTTCAAATCATAGAGGACGATCCGAATGAGCATCACGAGCGCTACTCCAGTCCCATTTCGTGGCAAAACAAATAGTCCATTTAGCATGTTCCTTTCTTTCTACCGTGATTAATTGGGTTTACGGGTAACCCTTGTGTAATTTTACATTGACAATATGTGGATATTGATTGCATTGTACTATTCTTATTGGTAATCTAACTCGTGGTGGTTTGGTGACTAAAATGGATCGTCAATAAGAAAAAGTGACTTAAACATGATTTGATTATGTATAATTTGTTGTAATAAGGATCACTACTTTTGGTGGGTATATAAACGAATGCTATTGGGGTTTTGTATAATTATCAATTATAGCTGCGATCGTGCGGATACTTTTATTTTGGGCAACAATTGATGATTAATTATTTAGTAATATTTTTATTGGGGTGATGACATATTAGTCCCTTAAATCATTCTTAATTGCCCAAAAAATCCATCAAATCTTCATTTTTAGTGTCAGTTCATCCATCTGGTTAGGTGAAGTTATTAATTTGGATGAAATTCCGTCAACTCAAACAAAAAATGATGGCTTTTCCTATATACTGCCACCCAAACTTTCCCCAAAACTCAAACCAAAGTTGTTCTAATGGTCAAATTTCTCTCTAAAGCCTATATAATCCTCTAAATTATTCACTATATACTCCATCTCTTTTCATCTCCTCCAACTTTCGAAGCTAAAAAAGTATTTTTAGAGGCATTTGGGTATTTACACGTTGGGTGAACCCTAAAAGATTTGGGAGGCTTCTTGGTAAATACTGAGATGTGATGGACTTTTTTTGGCAATTAAATATGATTTAAGGGACTAATTTGAAGTACCCCTATTTTATTAAGTTAAAGTTTTGGCAAATTTTCTGCTTGTACTGTTCGTCAAGAAATGATAGATTTCTTATTAGGTGGGTTCGGGTGCGTTTGGATCCGAGCTTAAACGGACCCGACCCAACAACTCTGGTAAACAAAACCCTCTCTTAAACCCTGCTCGCGGGTTCCTAATCAAAATGACCTAAAAAATTAGGGCAAATATTTTCTCTTCAAATTCTCAGCTCAATCAAAATGGGGAAAATCAGTTAACAATCTGAGGTAACCAATCTCTGCGATTTCTTATCATTTCTCCTTTCAATTTGCTTTAATTTGGCAATGATCAATCTCATTCGCAAATGGGTTCCTCGAATTTGCTCACAAGAACACCTCACATCATTTAAAAACCTAGCTTTGGGATCTCTTTGTTGCAAAGAAGTGTTCTTTATCAAGTGGGAACTTCCAATTTCTGCAAAAGATCTAATTTTGTCGTCGAAATATCTTTGTTTTCGTTCTAGAAAAAGAGCATCTTTTACTGAGTGGGCACCTTGTATTTCGTTGAAAGATCAAGTTTTTGCATCAAGCTTTCACAACAGAGCAACGTTTGTGAGATGGGTATCTCATATTTCTGTGAATAATCGAGTTTTTTCATCGAAACATGGAGGTTCTCGTATAAACGTCTCAGTTTTGGGCAGCCCTAGACGTTTTAGCTCTGTGGGTGCTGCTCCTAATGATCCGAAGCCTGCATTCCGAGGCCATCGAATAATATCTCAGGCCCAAGGGGCTCTTATGGACTATCTCCATTTTACAACAGGCTTAGAGTTCTCTGATGCTGAGCACATGAGCAAAAACTCTCCCGATTTTCTTAACAAGATCTTGGACAAGGTTGAGAAGGAGGGTGAAGATATCGAAAGAGCATTAACTAGGTTTTTCCGATACCATCCTCCTAATGAAGTCGAAATTTTTTTTGAGAGCATGGGTCTGAAACCTTCTGATTTAAATTTGTTACTCCGTCGGGACTTGTTTTATCTCAAAGATGATGAGGAATTGCTTGATAATTATCATGTTCTTTGTAATTATGGAATTGATCGTAGTGATATAGGAAGGATTTACAAGGAGGCTGCTGATGTTTTCAAGTATGAGTGTGGTGTGTTGGGGTCCAAGCTTTGGGCTTATGAAGAATTGGGTCTGAGAAAGTCTAGTGTTATTAAGCTTGTTGTTTCTAACCCGTCTCTTCTGATTGGGGATGTAAATAAAGAGTTTGCTAAAGTTCTAGAAGAGTTGGAAGATCTTGGTCTGGAGCGTAATTGGATTGGAGATGTTTTGTCTGAAAAGGATTTCTATAGTTGGCGTCGAATGCTCATAGTTCTGCAATCTTGTTCTGAAATAGGGTTCAGTACTAAACGAGAATTAGAGAATTTGATAAGAGAACATCCTGATTTCTTGCTTGATGGTTCAGGGGGAACACTATTTTCATTGATTGGATTTCAATTGAAATTAGGCGCAACAAGAAAGGAAATATTAAGTCTTCTATTAAAGTTCCCTCAGGTTCAAGTTGGGAAGTTCATGAAAAATTTGCGGCAGGGTTTACTATTTCTAGTGGAGCTTCAAATGGATTTTGGGGATATCAAAATGCTTTTGTGTACTCATACAGCAATGTTTGGTCAGCACACTTTGAAGAAAGCTAGTAGCGTTGTTAGCTTACTGCAGACAAGTAGCAAGAGGTTATGCACAATAATAAAGGAGGATCCACATCAACTGAAGAGTTATGTTAAAGGGTCTAAGCTAAGCGCTCTTCCTTGCACTCGAGATGATGAATTATGTCATATGCAGAGAAGAGAGTTTCTCTTGTTTTTAGGGTTTGTAGACAACTCCAAAGACATGGAGAAGGCAATGACTTATCTCCGTGGCAAAAGCGATGAGCTTCAAGGGCGATATAATTTATTAGTTAAATTTGGACTCAAGAAGGATGATGTGTATAATATGATTAAAAAGTCTCCAAATGTGTTGAACCAGACAGTAGATGTCCTTGAGAAAAAGATTAATTTTCTTATAAAAGAATTGGGTTATCCCTTAAGTACACTTGTCGAGTTTCCGAAATTCTTGGCATACACTGTAGAAAGGGTGAAACTCAGATTGTCAATGTACACGTGGCTCAGGAATAGAGGAAAGGCATCACCTTCGTTAGCATTGAGTAGTATCCTTTCTTGTTCTGATGAGAAATTTAGAAAGTGGCTTATTAATGGTCATCCACAGGGTCCTAAAGTGTGGGAAGAGTTTAAGGCAGAATTATACTCAAAGTAATTTTTCGAAAAAGAATTCTTGTAAGTTATCTTTATTTGTTATTTTTATAGAGATTTTAAAATGAATTTATCTCAGCTCATCATCCTGTTATTGCAAACAAGTATTACTTCCTGCAATTTCGGATTAATATGGTGCAAATCTTAAAACTTTCTGATCTATGAAAATATGTTGTGGTGAATCACCATATGGAAAAGAAATAGCATCTGAAAGGCCCATGTATTACACTTGGTATGTTATTCTGCAACTTCATCTTTTTCGTTGAAACGAACATGCACAAATTTCTTCCATGGGTATTTCGACATATACAACAAGCTGGACTATCAGTGTCCTTTATTGTAGAGGGTCCTGCTTTGTTGTCTTCTCTTAAGTAATTTTAATTGACCTGGTTATTTGGTCTATGCCTCACCTAATAAAGTTCATGCTCTTAGATACACGAGTGAATAATGAGTGAGAACACTCTGTGGCTCTTGAAAATGGTTGTTGGTTTTGTTCTAAATCAGTAATTTGTGCTCTCCCAAAGCTTAAAAGTGTGGATTCACACTAAATATTAGCTGATAATACAAGTTTGTCTAAAAACTTGTGTTAAATGAGCTATATTTGAAATACCAAGATATGGACATGAGATGGCAAGTAGAAGAAAACAACACATTAGGAAATTGCATTACTGTATAGAAACTAACATTCCATGATTTATAATTGTTTTAAAAAAAATTCCATGGCAGGATTTGTTTTAAGTTTACTAATTCAAGTGGTAACTAGCGTCCTTGAAAAGCTGATATCTTAAGGATAGTTCTTGTTTTAAGTCATATCATGCAAGAAAAACTGGATAAACCTTTATGCTAATTTCTGAAGAGTCTCTACTTTCAGTTGTCATATCATGAAGATTTAAGATTTCACAACTTCCAGCTTAATTCTATTAAGACATGGAGCTTCATTAACTTACACTGTGTTCATTTGAATTCTTAAGCTCCTCCATGCTTATAAGTAGAATAGCATTAAGTGCAAGAGGGAATTTTTTGATCTTCATTGATTGTATTTGTGATTTTATCATATTCTTGTCAACGTTATCAGTTATATATTGTTTCTGTTTGTTTTATGCCTAAACTTGTGGTTCAAACCCTTTTTTATCATTTAAGTTAGCAAATATTGCATTCCCTGGTTTGTCAATATGACCTAACTACATTTTAATTCCTTTTACAATGTTTCGTTCTGAGGTACCTAAATTTTTCTCTGTTTTGGTGTTTATTAGGACTAATTCGTAGATACTGCACTGCATTCTCACGCTTTAATCTTATGAATGTTTCTACCGACTGTTACTGTCTTTCTAGCACGAACAAACCACTTCCACATAATTGATGATCCTGATGATGGTTTCTCATAGATATGAAGGATATTTCAAAAGTCCTTTGCAGTTGACTACAGGTTTATGAGTCAATGCAATCAATTTCACAAATATTCATGGAAGCAGGCAATTTAGTCTGGAGCTATGTACATAGCATCATTATTTGCAAGAAGTAGAAGCAAAGTGTCTGATTTTTTTATATCCATTGTATAATTGCAAATATCTGACATCTGTTTGTGCAATCGAGACTGAAGGCTTTTGTCAAACTGTCCACGCCCCTTCCTCGTAATGACATCATTTTTCTTTTTACTTGTACCAATAGTTTTATTCCCTTGTGAGCATCTCATTTTAATTTGTCAAAGAGGCAGTTTGACACAAGAAACATAAACCACTGTCTATCATTGAACTTTAGGTAACAAGTTCTGCAAGGTTGATATACTTCAACTTCAGTTATATTTATATTATACATGAAATTTTCATTTAATCAAGTAAAATTTTTCAGTATGCTAGATACTGGACCATTGAATCTAAAAATGAGAAACACCATTCATGGAACTTATCATCTTCGTTCTTTTTTTTTTAAATCTAAAAGGGTAAAAGGGATTATTATAATTTATACTTATCAAAATTTGTAAATCATGTTATGTAAACTGTACTGGCAGTTATATGTGTTGTCTCGATATTGGGAAATATTGATTTTGAAACAAGGGAACAGATTAATCCTCGTCTAATTCCTTATTCTGTGTTCATATAAAGTGTCAATGAAGTATATACTAGGTTTTCTGGTAACTGCTGAATGTGTTGCCTTTGTAAATTACGCCTTTCTTAACTCAACAGGTGGGATTAGTGAAGCTGCAGCTATCACTAAACTGGAATCTTTTCTGGTAAGGGATACTGGAAATATAGTGCAATAGTTCTCTTATTTGCTAAAGATATTTTAGTTCATGAAAGTGTTGCTGTTACTCATTACACAGTTATAAATTACCATCATTGTCAACAGTTTCATCCTTTCTTTTATGTTCAGCTGGTTAGTTGTTGTTCTTCAGAAATAAAATGCATGATGCTTGATAAATTTTGCTTCCTTCCTATTGTTTAACAATTAACTCGTAAGTGCTCCAATCATTGTCCACTGGAAACCATGGAATATTTACAAAGTCTATAAAAAGCTATCCTTGATTATAATGATACAGACCAGGAACGTTTGCACACCAAGATTCCTATGTTCTGTTTTATTTTCTTATTATGCATCATATACTATTTTCCTGGTCACTAATTTAGGCCATAATCCTCCAATGCTCTCCTTGCCAAGTTCTAGTATTCTTCTTTTCTCATTTGGGTGTCATCATCAATAACTGCCAGCAGACAGAAATGAGCACATTTTTAGCATTAATCCCATGTGTAACAGGTATCATGCAATACTATCAAAAGAAATATGGTGGAGTGAAATTTTGCTATGCACTTCTCACAAATGAAAGCCCATCATACTGATCAAAGAAGTTCACAAGTTCTTTAACTATCATTTTAAAGCATAAAGTCAATGCACATGAAACGTGAACATATAAGACTGACTTGGCAATCCTCCATGAGTATCAATACAAGATTATCTCGCACAAGAAAGCCCATAATATTGATCAACAGAAGTTCACAAGTCCTTTAACTATCGTTTCTAAAGCATGATTAACACCAATGCACATCAAAGGTGAACATATAAGGCTGTCTTGGCAAATCTCCATGAGTATCAATAAGATTATGAGAAGTTTTTGTAATCAAGACAGACCTTTTGCTAGAAACATGCGTAAGAAGTAATTTTTTTTATGCAGCAGGGTCAGCTTTGTTTTCATACCCAAGATGAAGAGCTGTTTGATCTTGATGATGAGAGTAGTGAGGTTCAGCCTCAAGCATATGAACATTGTAGTAGTTCCTTGAGTCGAATGTTGGAAGAGTGTCAAACTCGGGCCCAGGCTGTACAACACTTACTTGATGTGCTCGCTCATTCTCTGATATCTGAATTCTCCAACAAATTTTGAATTTAGTGAGTATAAACATTGATAAAAAGAAGATAATTCACAACAAAAGTAAGTCTATTCTGTTGCTGAGAATGATAATAGTTGGAAGAATGATGTAGGTTACTGGCATGTGTTAATATGTTCTAATTCCTCATAAGCCTAACTTTACTATTTGAGTTTTCCATAGTTATTTCCCGTGTTGACAGTATTCTTTGATAATTGTTAGGCATATGAATGATGTAATTTTGTTTTATCGCAAGTGGACGGGACATCACTCAGTTTAAATAAGGCTCTTTATGGTGCAAAAGAATCTATTCATCTATCCTCAGAGCACATTATGTTATATGGACTCAGGTACTGAATTGTGTTTTTCTTTTTATCTAGCTCCTGGTCTTTCTGGTAGCAATTCAGCATTTAATGATCTCAATTGTAGAGTTAGCATGATATGGGATTATCAACTAATCAAGTTTACATAGGATCACGGTCATCAGCTAACCCTGTGGTGAACTAGTGCCCGGTCAATGTGACGTAATTATAGTCCAATAAAACTTGGGAATTATTCCTCATAAACTCATATGAGAGAATGCTATATTATCATTACTTGAAAGATCCTTTTTTATGTTCGCCGAATATGTTTCTAACACTTGCATAATATGACACTCTAGTGGGATATAAAGACAATTGCTTTCACTAGCCCAAAGGGTCGACACCCTATTGACTGCATGGTTAACTGAATACAGATAATAGAGGTATCACTAGCTAGCAAAGGACCCTGAAAAATTGAGCCTCACATGATTGTCTAATTGAAAACTCCTTAGCAATGTATCACACTATTAGTCCCATGTATGTCAACCCAGCTCTTCAATAATATTTGTAATGAACCTAACCTCCATGCATGAGACCTACATTTTCTGTGAAATCAGGGAAACTGATAGGTTTTCTTGGTTAATTATGCAAAATCAATGTCATGAGCCACCAACTATTAAGGCTGGATATTAACCTGAAAACTGAAATTTCGAAGTTCAGGACTGATTATTTCGATCTAATATGTGCATCTAGGGGGAAATGAAATGTGTTACCTTAGCTCTAAGGTACATGTTGTCATTCTGAAGTTCTGCTTCCTTCACACACACAAAGTAAAATTACCTTAGAAAGATAAAACCAGGGAAATCTTAAGAGTAATTATGGATCTTTTTGGAGGGGGATAAAAAAGAGATTACCCTTTTCTGCATGTATTCAATTTCTGCAAACAAGAGCTCATGCTGATAGAAATAAGAGCAAAATATCAGCTTGGGAGCATTGTAAATTTAAGGGTATAACAGAATACTAACCAAAAGTGACTAATTGAAAATGGTTCAAAGCCCCAAAATTGAAAATATCTTCATGATTTTATGGTAATCTACCTTCTTTGACCTGATCCTGGTAATGCCTCTTTCAAGTCGGTTCTCAAGCTGTTTGAGCTCTTTCACAGTCAAAGAGCTCAGAGAATCACCCATTAAGTGCCTGAAATAGATATTTTAAAAACAATGTAGAAAAGATTATGATGTTTGGTCAAGTTATGAAGCATCATCCTTATCATTCTAGTAGTTTAATTGCATGTTACGTAGGAGGCCACCTGTTAGCATTTTGCAAAATCTGTATCTGATGGCGTAACTTTGTTGCTTCTTGCTGATAATATTGCTGCACCCATCATTTCAAGAAAAAATTCTCAGACTTTAAGTATTGTAAAAAACTTGAGTTGTATACACAGATAAAATGGTTCACATTTCAAGTAAAATTAGGAAGTTGTGAGCGTACGGGAAGTTAGCCAGAGTAGACCTATACCAAACCAAAGTACATTTGAAACTATAAATGTTAGTAGATTTCAGTACTAAACCTTGCTAAAAACAGCTGTTACCCTGAATAGGATGGACAAAAGGACTCTGAAGTACTGCGAACTCTTGATTTAGCTGTGACGTCTTTACTATGTGCCACGTGTTCAGCACTATAGTTGTAATAGAACTGAAGTTAATAAGCCTTAAATTCTGTAGTTATGTATCTGAAGTTTAAGATAAGATAGTTCTTCATCTGAAATACTATTTAGATAATGCCGAGTGCTCAAGTTGCTGACATATTTCTGCAGTCTGCTACGTGCTTCTGTGCACAAAGTGAATGCAGTAGAATTACTCAAAAGATCTGAACAACTTTTTTGCGTACAAAGCTGACAACATTATCTTTTTGTGGAACATCTGAATCTCTTATTTTTACTACTTGATTCAAAAAATTAAGGCTGTTTAAGGGGTAAATTGTAAAGCCCAAAATTTTGAGGAATTCTACCACGGGAGCGTTAAGTTGTACCTGGAAAAAGAGAGAACTTTTCAAAATTCCCACTAGTTCTCTAATGTTTGCCAATTGTTTGCTTGGTTTGGGACTTTTTCTTCCACAACGATATGCTAGCTTTCTGAGAATAGTTTAGTGTCAACAGTTGAAATTCTTTCTTTTTCGCCCCATTGAACTCCATGTTCAGTATAGCAAGGAGATGTAACTTCATTTAGAATTTGAGCTGTTTCCGCATATTATTTCAGGTTTAATGAGATTTGCGAAGGTGAATTAAGTGGAAGATACTCTAGGAGTATTCTGAATTCGTCTCTGACTGCAGAGTCCTGAAATTGATCGTCGATCTTGGAGTTATTCACCATTTAAACAAAATAGCAAGGAGATGTAAGTTCATGGCAATTAAATCAGCACCGTACTTGTTATTCTTGGTAATTCTTGAACGTTGTTATAAAACATTCATTTAGAGTGCGCGCGCACACAAAAAATCTGTTGCCAGCAAACTCGTAGGAATGTTATTCTGAATATTCTTCATAAAATGTTTGTATGATAACTGAGTCACTGACATTAACTGCAATCATCATCTATAGGGATGATGCAACTCTGACCCAGATGGCATCACTGCATAATAGTATACATATTCAAGTCTATGAAGGGAGCCCATAGCGACCCAGATAGCATCACTGCATAATAGTATACATATTCAAATCTATGAAGGGAGCCCATAGATAGACTTACGTCAGGCTCAGGAGCAGCTTGGATATCTTTTCCCAAAAAAATTATAATGAAGGATTGTTTGTCACAGCAATACAAAGAAAATACGATACCAAGGCTGGATGTCTAGTTTTATGAAGGCATGTAATGTGCTAATGCTAACTTTAAAGAATTTATTCGGAAGAGAAGAGAAACTGGTTGGTTACCTGAGAATTGACCTCTATAACTGCATTTGAATTGGAACTATCAGCACATGCTTTTTTGTACCTCTCAATGGTTGATTTTATGCTGAATCCAACAAATAATAAATTACTATTTGGCAAATGTCAATAGAGCTGAAATGCTACTGAAGAAAAGAAAAGATAAGGTGTTTGTGCATAAAGTGAACAATACAAGATTGCGTCACAAGAAAATTTGAAGAACACCCAGCCTACTTAAACAACTTCTGTTCTCTAGTTAAAACTGAAAAAAATATCAAACCCCTGGTTAATAGGTAAAGGCATGAAGTTGAGTGAAGAGAAATCCTAGTTTCAAGTCCATCTTATGACAGTTTTTTGAAGCAAAAAAGAATAAAAGTATGGTTATTGTTATTCTGTTATAATTATGTATTTGATTTTTCATTGATCATGTGATGAGCTTGCTATATCTGCTCCCTCATTAATTGTTGTATTTTGTTTTCTTATCCTCTCTTCACAAAAATGGATGGTCATATCACTTTCTCTTGAATAGTTTTAGTTTTGGTGACCCTAACAAAAATGATTACTGGGGTTTACAAGGGGCTTTCGAGTTAATTAAAGAGAAACCAAAAACTAAATTTTCTGAGAAAAGGGTAATAAATAAATCATTGGTTCAGTAAGATCTATGAACATAATATAGGTAAAAAATAGTTTTTTTTGTTGAGAAAAGTACAAACTATCATTAGAAATGCCACGCACCTGTCACGTATGGGAATATTTCATTTTAAATTAGAACATAGAGGATCTAGACAAGAATATTATTGACAGCTGTTAATGTTTGACCATATTTATGGTATGAGTTTAGAAAAGTATTTCTTGAATCCACTTTTATAGTTGGGTTCTATAATTTGGAGAATCCATATAGGATTAATCGTAAATGGCCATAAAATATATGAATGTAGTTCTTCTTAAGAATATTTTATTGCTCATGCATTATCTCTAGTCAGTGGTGAGCCAGGTCTTTGTTCCAATGGTGTTACTATATAACTTATGAGTTCATTGAAGTAGGCAATCCCCATAATTATCCTCTCTAGTGGTGTCATGTCCTAGTCTTAGTGGTGTCACGTGTAGTAAATATATATATAATTAAGTAAAAATATCTATGAAATAGGCAATCCAGTGGTGACATCACTGAACACTATGTGGCTCCACCATTGTCTCTAGCTAGTTAGGACTCAGGAACCCCATAGTTAGAAAACCATCTACAAACTTTTCCTACATAAGAGGCACTGACAGAGGCAGATTAGATAGACTATTACGAGAGTTGGGAAGAGAGCACGATCTCATGAACGATGGCTCTTGCATTGGTCTTAACTTGTTTAGGATTTCTAATATTAGCTTAGAGTAGGGGTGTTAACAGTTTGGATAAGATTATGGATATACATGTGAATATATATGCTGATATATATGCGGATACAAAATGGATATTTGAAAACCACATGATATTGAAAATAATATAATTCATAGGATACAAGAGAGTTCATTTATATGTTCATATTATCCGAAAAGTTAATATTAGATCTTTTGTCTAGCAAAATCTTCAAATCCATTAATCTAAGGATTAAAACAATTACAATTGCATAGCCAATATATATTCGGATATCCCGGATATGGATCTAGATATTTTACTACATGTCTATATCTGTAACTATATCTTATCAGACATAGATATTAATAACCATATCCGCATCCTAACGAATTCCGATATAGATAAATCCTCAAATATCATATATAAACATTAGTAATCATATCCACATCCTAAGCCTCAGGAACTACCGTTACACCGAGATAAAAACTTTCCCTACACTTTCTACGTTTTGTGGTCATTTGCAAAGATCTGTTCTAATGTGCAACTCACGTGATGCACCAAGTTAAACAGACCGGGGTCAACCAATTCTATTTATTAGGCACAAATTTGGTAGAAGTGTGAAGTTTATGTGACAGTTAATTATTTCACTGTACGAAATTTATTCTAGTTGATTTTTACCTAATGATAACTAAATTCAAGTATTGATTTTATAATTTGGTTGTAACAGGAGGGCAAAACTATCGGGATTTATTCAGTTTGTATTAATTCAGCCAGCATGATGTTGACTATAGTGCATTCAACAATTTAAGTCAAAAAAATATAAAATTAATTAGATTTGCATCGGAGGATTAGTTTTTGAATAGCTCAAGTCAAAGAACGAATCCTACTGACTGACAATAGGAGGAAGTATCTGAAAATATCCTTCGAGACATTCCTTGTTATACAAAAAAGAAACATAAATAGAAAAAAAACTCACACATATCATTGAATAGAGCGGAAAGAAGAAATAAAGGGGAAATTCTACATTTTGAAAATGGTTTGGTGAGAAAAAGTGGAGGATTCTCGTGGGATTCTTGTAGAACACTGGGGAGGTGAAAATCTTGTGAAATGTGTAATAAAATCTACTCTTTTCTCTTCTCGTGGCAATTCGGGTGAGATCTTGCATAACATGGGGGTGTAATTTTTTTCTTTTGTGGATGATAAAGGAGGAACCTCTACTCTCTAAATGCGTATTGCGTTGTGGAATGTTAAGAGGCTTTACTAGATCTCATAAGCATAGATTAACTAGAGAATTTATTTCCCAACATCATATTTCTTACCTAGCTCTTCTCGAAACTCGAGTGAGGTCTACAAAGGACCCTTTTATTGTTAAGAATAATGCAAAGTATTGGCTTGGGAAATAATTATGTTAATAGCCCAAATGGTCGTATATGGCTGCTATGGGATTCTAGTATTTTGATGTTACTACCATTTGTACCACCTCGCAGTGTATGGGATCGGGTTCATCTCCAATTAAATGGTAATTAGAGAGTGTCCAATTATTCCAATCCTGACCATTTATTTCAATTTTAAGTGCTAAGATGACACCACTTAGGCTCTAAATATTATATTGAAAATCACTATTATGAAAACCAGTATTGTGTAAGTGGAAATGTTACGTGGCTTCATCTAAGTCGTTCGAATTGAAATAGAAGGTAAATATGGGATAATTGAATACTTTCTAATTACCACTTAATTGGAGATGATCCGAATCCTAGTGTTTGACTTGCACTATGAAGTCTTTGAATGATAAAATTTATTGTTTGGCTTCCTTCATCTATGCTTCTAATCTCTTACAGGATAGACATCTTCTTTGGAGAGGCCTTCACGCTCTTGGTTCTACCTGTGATGTTCCTTGGTTAATTGGTGGAAATCTAAATAATATTCTCAATCCTGAAGATAAATTAGGTGGTTCTCCTATCATTAAAAGTGAGGTCGAGGGCGTTAAGGATTTTATTGCCTCTAATTGTCTCTCCCATATGAGAACTGTTGGATGTTTCTCTATACTTGGTCAAACAAACAAGAGGGAAGTGACCCAATTTGGTGTAAACTAGGTTGGGGTGTTGGTTGATGATAGATGGACTCATGCCTATACTACTAGTCAAATGGAGTTCATTCAACCTTGTTTCTCTATTCTTGAGGAACCCGTTGGTGAAAATTAATAAGCCTTTTACGGTTCTATAATATGTGGACTGATCATATAGGTTTTCTCCCTCTTGTTGATAGAGTTTGGAATCATGAGGTGCAAGGAATAAAAATGTTTGGTGTTGGTTCCAAGCTCAAGCTACTTAGAACTGATCTCAAGGATGTTAATAAGAAATCCTTTGCTAATATTAGCATGCAGATGACGAAAGCAAGCTAGAGCTAGAAAAGTTTCAATCTCCTCAGTTGCAGAATCATCCTAATGACCGTGACCTCCTTGCTCAAGAAAAAGGTTATTTATACAAACCCACCTCCCTTCTTTGTGCTGAGCAACCTTTCCTACAAGCAAAAGCAAAAATCAAATGCAATTTGCGTTGGGATAGAAATTCTAATTTCTCTCGCTCATCTTTGAGGCATCAGAGACATCATAAGAGAATTTTGGTTTTGCATGATGCTGCTGGTAAGGGGATTACTGATGGTGAAGCTATTATTTCAGAAATGATTATGTCATATAACAATCTTCTCGGTGAATCTAGTACCAATATCTCTCAGCCTGATGTTGCAGTTATTGCTAGTTTCCCTTGCCTCTCTGATGATCAAAAGAACTTTCTATCTAGGTAGGTCAGTTGTGAAGAAATAGGTCTTTATTTCTGATCTTAGAGCCCCCGGATGGTTTCTTAGCTAAATTTAAAAAAAAAATCTTGACATATCACTGGGGCTGACACATCTTGGATTTCTTTTCTACTGGAAAGCTCCTTGGTTAGGTCAATTCTACCTCTCTCACCTTGGTTCGTAAAGTTAATACCCCTACATCTGCCTCAGATTTTAGGCTGATTGCTTGTTGCAATTTTATTTAGAAAACTATTTCTAAAGTTTTGTCTAATAGATTGCAATCAATTTTAGGTTCTCTAAGTAATGGTGCGCAAAATGCTTTTGTCAAAGCGAGAAATATTTTTAGTAATGTACTATTAGCTCATGATCTCGCCAAACACTATACTGGGAAAAATATCTCCCCCTGGAAACATTATGAATGTGGATATTAGGAAAGCTTTTGATACCATTGATTGAAATTTCCCTAAATGCATATTGATTAGCCTTGGCTTTCCTATAATCATGGTTAATTGGATTACAGTGTGTACTTTCACTTTCTTTTTTCTCTATCCTTTTCAATGGTGCTCTTTATGGCTATTTTAAAGCTAAAAGAGGGCTTAGACAAGGGGGAACCCCTTTCTCCTTATCTCTCTATTATAGGCATGGAATATCTCTTTAGGAAGCTTGATTTGCTCTCTACTCATATGAGTTCTCATTTCTATCTTAAGCGCGCCAAGCTTAAGATAGATTTGCTCTCTACTCATATGAGTTCTCCTTATCTCTTCTATTTTTTGGAGGGAGTGTCGTTTATACTATTCAGTCCATATATGATTGCCTTCAAGATTTTGGACATATGTCTCTGGGCTCTATATTAACCCTTCTAAGTGGTTTGTTTTCCTTTTTTTTTTTGGGGGGGGGGGGGGGGGGTGGAAGTTCACATTCTCTTAGAAATGATCTTCTTCCCCTTTTGGGGACTTCCCGAGGGTTTTTCAACCTGGA
>JBAKGM010000412.1:3561283-3572163 GCA_037177215.1 Asparagus racemosus | reverse complement strand
ATATTAAAGACTATGGAGTATTAATTTTAGCAAATTTAAACTTCATGATATAAAACTTAAAACCAATTAAACTTCAGGGTATTAAAATGCAATTAGCTATTTTTATAAAATAAATAGGATAAGTAAGGTTTAGTATCTATTTCAAGTGCATCGTTCAATTACACCAGATTGAAATAGTTTAGAAGTAGTCTACAGTCAAATAAAGAAGTGCAAACAATCAAAATTATTCCATATCTATTGCACGAAAATATACCAAAGAAATAACTTACTCCTATTAAAAAAAAGGAAGGTGTACCGAAATTTCAAGTAACCGAATCTTATTTCTGTTGCCGCTTAAATTTTTGCTCTGGGGATCCTTTTACCCCATTTTTCTCTTAGAGGAAAGGGGGAAAAAGGTAAAAGAAATCTAGACTTCACAAGATAACCCCATTAGCTATTGTAATACCTCTCTTTAACTTTGAGGGGTTTTTCATATGACCCCCATGAACTTATTTTAATCCAGAACCCATTGAATAGTCACTTTAAACCCCAAAATTAACATCCTCAAATCTAACTTGTTATGTTCCAAGCACCGAAAAAAGCAAAACTTCCCTCAAACCTATAATAATAATAAAATTGTTAATAAGGGTGATTTTTTGAGAGGGAAGGGGTGATGTCTTCTTTTTCAGATCAAGTGTTTGACATGTTACACGTTAGATTTCATGATGCTACCTGGGGAAATAAAGTGATAAAAATTTTACAGGAGTTTAGTGGAATAGAGGGAATTCAAGGGGTTATTTGAAAACCCTTAAAGGTATAGGGGTTTTCATAATAGTTAAGCGGGATCATCTCAGAAACAAGCTAAAGTGTCCCCCTGGCGTTAAATATACATCTAAAGAATGTCAACGATTAGATATGAGCCCGAATCTCGAAATCTAATGATCCAATGATTGACATCATTTAAATACATATTTAATGCTATTGACTCGACTGTGCTTGATACTTGTCTCTCAGAAAGAGCCCAACTTGGCTGCGTGGGGTGTGCGGATTTGTGAAATTTACCATTAAAAGTAATCTCTCTGATTTGCTAGCTCAAGCAAAATTCACTAATCCCAAGTTTTGGTCTATATCCTTTAATTGCTTGCAGTTTTCTCGATGGTGTAGGCTCATTTTGAAATTGCTTCTGTTGTAGTATTCTCCTAAGTTTTTTGTTATCATCCTTAAAAATACATCACATTATCGCCTATCCTTATCCTAAGTTTTTTGTTATCATCCTTAAAAATACATCACATTATCGCCTATCCTTATCTAGCTATAAATTAGAAATAAACATATTATTCTCCACAGCATATGCATTTTCATTTGTTTAGATAACTTCTTGCAATCATCACTGTTTGTATAGTAGAGTCTCTTTCCTCTCCCTAAGATTAAGTATCGGATTTGTTTTTTTATTGTTTATTTCCCATTTTCTTTTTTTATTTTTATATTTATTTTTTTGTCTTACAAGTTGCATTACGTTTCATTATACATGTTATACTTTCAACTTTGCTAAAACCGAAAAGGTGAAATTGTATGTTTAAGGGGAGGGTGCACCACATTCACAAAGTTGATTCTTCCTCATAAGATTAATTATTAACATAACCCTCTTTGTGTTAGCCTTTCTTACAGAATTTATTTTGGTACTTTGTTTATTATGATGTATCTTTCTTTTAATAGAGTTCTCTTTTCGTATTTATTTTTAGAGATAAAGAGAGTGTTTGGATAGTCTCATTTTTTGGTCAAACTAGCTTTTAAGCTAGCTTTTTCATATCTATCTGTTTGGTACAATACCAAATAAGTTAGCTTATAAGTCTCATTTTTAAAAGCTGATGAAAAACAAGCTTATAAGCTCACCCAAACAAGCTAGGTCTGACCAAACAAATTACTATTTTACCCAAATAATTTTTAAGCAAATTTTATTATAAAAGTCGAAAGCCATCAAAAGCTAACATAGCTTAAAAGCGTGAAAAAACAAGCCTCCCCAGACACTATTATCTAGACTTCTAGTGCGGTCTCTACTCTAGTAAGATATCGTTGCGTCTGCGAACGATGGTGCTCTTTGACTTATGATGCCTACTTTTTTTGAACAACATAACAAGGGATCTTTTGCTCGGACTCCCGTAATTACGAGCAAGTTCTTCACAAATAAGGTAACATTATACAATTTTGATCCAATTCGTGGCATCACGGATTCCTCCTTTGAGTTTACAGGATCCAATAGGACTTATGCTATCAAATGTTGTCGATGGATCGGGCTTTGGATCTGATGGCACAAAGGGAGTACACTATTTAGTGAATCCTTCTACTCGGGAAGTTTCGAAACTCCCCAACACGAATTGTCAGGATTGGGGTTTGATGCCTCTACAGGAGAATACAAGGTAGTCAGACTAATTTCGCGTGATAATTTTAAGTCTTATGAGGGTGACATCCTCACATTGGGAACTCATGAATGGAGGCTTCTATCTCTAACACACCACTTCACATACTCAAATTGGTGACGGCAGCAAATCGGAGTATCAATCAAAGTTTTTCTGCGAAGATACTATTTTGATGTGATAAACTGACAACTCCGTGAACAGGAAAATAAGATGTATTTTATACGCTCAATCAGAAAATTTGATCAAGATGAACTGATGACTCCATGAACATGACAATAAAATGTAATTTATATGCTCAATCGGAAAATTTGTTCCATCATTCTCTTCAACATAGTTAAGTAGATTACGTACAAACTAGATACAGATTGATGAATAAATTCACTGATACGTTTAGGAAGTATTCTTTTTATATATCAGTATTTAGGTAACATTAAACATACTCCTGAAGAGAAAGCATGCATGTCACTTGCCAGACACCTTGAATATATGGAATTTGAGTCACATCAGTTCACTTGCTAAAGATTTGCAACCTACACCACAAATGCAACTATCAGTTGATTAAAAGTAAACAAGCATTGACAAAACTAAAAAATATTATGGGCATCAATTAGTCTTGAAGTTTGTAGATATGCTGGTCTAGATCACAACCGTATAGACAATTCAAGTAACAGTATAACAAAAAGGAATATAATCAAGAAATTATCAGGAAAACTGAAGCAAAGACTAACCTAAACAAAGTAATATGAGATTTAGGAATGTAAATAAATCTTCAGGATCAAATGCATCGAGCATTTGTTGCGGTCGTAGCTTCTGTTAGGAATCCACAAAAATGTTCTGATGGTTTCTTTGCTTTCTGGAGACACAAGTGGAGAAAGTGTTAGAAACATTCTGAAAAAGAAATAAGGTTATAGTCTTGTAGAAAATAAAGAATCGTATGTTAATATGCATAATATACACAATATGCGTACTTGTCGACATGTATATGCTTGTATATTTGTTCTCAAAAATTGCATTTTGAGGAAGTTAGAATGCAAATATAACAGACAATCTAGTTTGATACAGGATTGTACTTAAACCTAAAACGCAACTACAGAGGTTGAGAATAGTTGAGAACACATGTTCCATGAAATCAGGGAAAATGATAGGTTTCATTAGTTAATTATGTAATAAACGTCATGAAGCATAACTGATCTCGAGACTAAATATCAATCTGAAACTAGATGTTTTAAGTTCAAGATTAATTATACCTTGGAAATTACCAAGACCAATAAGAGCGGCCGCATAATAACTAACTGGCCGACTCCCAAAGCATCTGGAAGCAAACCAGGGTGATAAGCCGGCCGACTCGCCTCGTGATCCAGATCGGAGACGAAAGGCGCTTCCAGCTTGGATCTCGCTAGATGTCCGACTCCGAGACGAAAGATGTTCTCCACGCGGACACGATACAAGGCGTCTAGAACAGTGGAACGGCCTGACAAGCATGATCAAAAATCACACTGCATTTAATGAATGGACAATCAGCACCCTCACTTCGCCACCCAGTCGCCATCAAGCGATTAATGCGACGTTAGTCATTATGACTTTTCGAGCAAGAGCCTTCAAAGCACTTTGAACTCACCATAACTCCAACAGTCTCATCACTGTCCAAAGACGACTCGGCCAATCAGCTGCCGGCACGTGTAAAGTAGAGTCTGAACCAATACTGCACACACGCGGCTGAAATTACCTACGTGTCCCCATAAACACTATAAATAATGGTGATTTCCACCAAACTACGGTACGCAAAATTTACACATAAAATTTCAACAAGACTATACTCTGTTTTTCTCCTCAGAGTAACTAGAAACAGTTATTGACTTAAGCGTCGGAGGGCACATTGGAGGAAATAACCTCCGGTGCCTCCAACCTTTGTTATTTGTGTAGCTAAGTACAGATCAAGACCCTCAACTGAAGATTAACCATTAAAGGTGATTAAGGGACTCCAAAATCAAGGTTAACACCCCTAAATCACGTATCAACTTCGCGACGTAAACAGTTTGGCGCCCACTGTGGGGCTTGTTCTTCACCCTTTGAGATATAGTTGGTCTTCAATTCCAAATCATGGAAGAGCAGATTAGGTAAACTATTTCCCCACTGCCAGCAACACGCGCCAGTGGACGAAAAATAGGTACTAGGAGACTACGCGAGCCTTTTTTGCTTACTTGGTGGGAACTTGCAGAGCAACCCATGAAGCTTCCACAGGAGAGACCCCATAGCAGACAGAGTGGGAGAGGTCACCCCAATAGAAGTTATCACGCTTAATAACTAGCGACCGACACTACGATAGCCAATCCCTCATCGTAGAAAGCTCGTCGACAACAAAAAAGAATGCTATCCAATGAAATGCAGGACGAAATGCTAAGAGAAAAGTGTTAGCGGTCTAAAAAAGTGTAAAGCAATTGGGAAGTACTCACAACACATTGTAAATATAAAACCACTAGAGTATGCTTTGCTTTTTGGCTAATTTGTATACCGGCCCTTGCCGCTTGATCTTCATCGACTCGGCAACAAAGACCAAATTCCTTCGTGTTTTTTAGAGTAAAACCAAGGCACTTACCAAGCCCTTGATATCACTCTCACGAGTAAAACCAAGGCACGAAACTCTTACCGCCCGATCTTCATCGACTCGACAACAAAGACCAAAGCCCTTTATGTCTTTTCAGAGTAAAACCAATGCATGTACCAAGCCCTTAGTATCGTTCTCACGAGTAAAACTAAGGCACGAAGCTCTTGCCGCTCGATCTTCATCGACTCGGCAACAAAGACCAAAGTTTTTGGTGTCTTTTTAGAGTAAAATCAAGGCACGTACTAAGCCCTTGATATTGTTCTCTTGAGTAAAACCAAAGTATGAAGCTCTTGCCGCTCGATCTTCATCGACTAGGCAACAAAGACCAAAGGTCTTGGTGTCTTTTCAGAGTAAAACCAAGACACGTACCAAGCTCTTGGTATTGTTCTCACGAGTAAAATCAAGACAAGAAGCTCTTGCCGCTCAATCTTTATCGACTCGGCAACGAAGACCAAAGTCCTTAGTATCAGTTTTGAAGTGTAGAGCCAAGGCACGGTGGGGAGCCCTCATGGCACGGTCTTCACAGACTCATCGGGCATTCACAAACCCTTGGAATCAGTTTTCAAAATTGGACTCAAGGCACAAACAGAAGATGTGACGGCTAGGCCGTAGCCAAAAGCCTCTAACAAACCTTAGGGACACAATACCAAGGAACCACTCGATCTTCACTGGAGTACCCAGAAGACAAGAAGACTCATGACTCGGTCCCCACCAACTTGTTCAAGATGTCCCAAAAATCAAAAGCACACTTGACAAATTACTCACAAACTAAGTGCGAAAAGGGAGTCATCAAAACAAAGTCTTTTCATTCATTTTTTAAAAAATTATATATTATAGGACTTTCCTATAACAAACTCAATACAAAAATTACATCCTCCTCAAGGAGCGGTGTCTGGAGCATGAACCGGAGGTGAATCCAAGCTGAGTGCAACTGATGGAGGGGAGTCAAGCTTCTCAGATGATGAAGACTGGTCTGCATCATCATCAAGGCCTTCGCCAGTGTCTTCGCCTGCAGCCTCCTCATTCGCTTGCAGCCTCCTCATTCCCTTCATCGGCAACTTCTTATCCTCCTACACTATCCCCAACGCACCTTGCACCTCGAGCATCCTGAGGACATTGAGACAGTTAGCTACTCGGGATGGATACTTGAAGCGATCTTCCTTCAGCAAAAGCTCAGGAGGAAGCTGACCCTTCTAATAATCAAACCCTGCCTTATAGGCAAGGGCCATTTCAACCTTACCCAGGTAATTGCCATTATATCTCTCGATTATCATGGTCTCAAAGGCTTTCAACTCCAGATGGGATATCTGGGTCTCAAGCTCTTGAACTTGGTCGTGAAGAGAGTTACACTGTAGCTCAACCTCGGTAGTCACGCGGGCAACTTCCTGACGAAGGGTCCCCTAAAGAGCCACCTCCTCATTCAATTTGGCCCGTAGCAACATGAGCCCTTTCGAAGGCGTCCTCCTTCTCGGCCCGGACTTCTGACATGAGATATACCAGACTCTCCTCGACAAGTCCCATCTCCTGCTGAGCGTGGTCGAGATCCTCCTTGAGGCTCTTCACCTCCTCCAGGGCCTTCAAGAAGCCTCGTGATGCCAAGCGCCGATCGCAGCTACCTTCAGCTCCTCATCCTTATAGGCCAACTCTTGTTCCATCACAGCCTGGCTCCTCTTGAGCTCGTCGAGCTCGCTGCCTTTAGTAGCAGCCGCCAGTTCGGCCACCTCGCGAGCTTTCTTATGTGCCTCCATCTCGGTCCGGAGCTTGAAAAAGAGCTCCCGATAAATTTCAAGTCATCAAAAAGACTAAAACTCCAAGAGAACCTCTCGGGTGAAATAGCTCCAAAAAGCATAATGAAGATCGGCGTCGGGGATCTCACACAACAGAGCCTCATTAGCCAGAACAAGGTACTGCTCCACGGCCTTGTCTTGTCGACTCGGGACTCCAGGACTGACCCCCTAACATCCATTCAACGCTCTGGGATGAATGGATGCTCTTCTGACTCCCCTTCATAGCGAGGACGGGATTTAAGACCCATCAAAATGGCATGCATCCCCTCCCAAGTGCGGGGGTGGTCACTGATACGATGGGGAAAGGGCCAAATTGTACCGACCCACATGCATAGCAGCCGAGAGACCCCTGGACCTCTGAGCAATCTGCTCTTAAGCCTCAACAACTGGATCCTCGATAGCAGAGGCCTTACTGGGTTTTCTGGACGACCCAAGCCCCACCCCCAGTTTGGTCGATGCCTCCTGCCATCTGGTCGACACCTCTTCAGCTGCGCCCACGGGTGGAGCCTCACTTCTTGTTGGCTCCATAACAAGAATGTCTCCCTCTCCAGATTCCTCCTCAAGAATCAAATGAGCAAAATCACCCTCCATCTCGATAAACTCAGGCAGAGGATGGAAAGATTCTGGGGCCGCAACCCCACTAAGCGACCCAGGCGTAGCTTCGATATGCCCGGGTGTAGCCTCAACTGCCTCATCTCCAAGAGCAAAGAGCTCCCGCATGCTGCTCTCAGCCCGGCAACGCTCCTTGGAAGCGGTCGTCTTCCTCCTCTTGGACCCCTCGGCTTGAGCAGTAGATTTTCTCAAATCGAGTTTGGCGGCTATATCAGGGATAAGCTGCTGCCGCAAAACTTGGAGATCCTCTGCCTCCAGATTGCTGCGAAGTCGCTTCTGAGGCATAGGAGGAGAGCCAAGATGAGAGCCCTTCACTGGTTGCTTGTCAATAGACAACACCGCTGCATGAGGAAAGTCCGCCTCAGAAGCGGGAACAAAAGATATGCCTGCAGCACTAAGGACGGAGTTGTCGATCAGGTTCTCCCAGCACCGCGACCACTTGTAAGCCCGAATCCTCTACAAGCCCGGCAACTCCTCGGCTGAAAGCGTCTCTGATCGTAGGCCCTCCTTAATCCTCAGTCATGTGGGACAAGCAAGGAGCGGATTAGCCCCCCCCCCCCCCATGACGAAGAAAACTTTCTCCCACCATCCTTTGTTGTAGAGGCATTAGACACAAGGCGGTAGTCACCCACCGTCTGGAGATGAAAGTGGCTCTCCTTCTTGCTGGCCTTGATGCAAACCAAATGACCCAACATACCAAATGTCGGTCTGACATCTACTAAGTAGCAGATGACGAGGAAGGCCACCAGAAAAGCAGTAGAGTTCTGTGTCAATTGTGCCGGTGCAACCCCCAAAGCCTTGAAGACCTTCTGAAGGAATGGATGTGGATGTAACGGCAAGCGGAGGCCGTAGTCGAGATGGTGCCAGTACAATGGCACTATACCTCTGCCCTGATGATAGACAAGCTGATCTCTCGATGAAGCCGATAGTGTGTAAGCGCTGGGGATATAATCTAGGGCATATTGCTCCAAACAGTCCGTAAGCACCTTCGACTAGTATGGACACAACAAGGCGATTCTGGCCTCATTGCGAACCATAGTAAGTTGAGCATTGGAAGCCATCAAAGCAGCAGAAGAGGAGATCAGAGTACGACAAAAATTCTAAAGAAGATGCGCTCACAATGGCGGAATAAAAGCTCTAGGGTTTCTAGGGTTTTTAGAAAAGGAGAAGAAGAAAGAAGAATAATATATATAAGCAAAGGGGGATAACACGTGGCAAGAAACTGATGGTTGGCATGGTTTACGGGAAAACCGCTGACAGTTTTCTCTTCGAAAACCGAAGCTACATCTTGTCAAACGAGGCGCCACTCCGTCAAAACAGCCGCACAATCTCCGCTTACGTTAGAAATGTCAATCATGGCTGTCTTCTAGCAAGGACGAACCAGGTTCCAGCATGGGGCGCTTCATTTTCTCTCAAACTCGGCTTCCCGAGTCTGGGAGAAAAGGGGCTAATATTATACCCTAAAAATTACCAAGACTAATAAGAGCGGCCACATGATAACTAATTGGCCGACTCCCAAAGCATCCGCAAGCAACTCGGGTGATAAGCCGGCCGACTCGCCTTGCTATCCAAATCCTAGACGAAAGATGCTTCCGGTCCAGATCCCTCTGGGCGTCCGACTCCGAGACGAAAGGCGTTCCTCACTCGGACCTGACACAAGGCGGCTCGATGAGTGGAATGGCCTGACAAGCGTCATCAAAATTCATGTTGCACTTAATGTATGGACAATCAACGCCCGCACTTTGCTGCTCAGTGGCCATCAAGTAATTAATGCGACGTCAATCATTATGACCTTTTGAGCTAGATCCTTCAAAGCTTCTCAAACACGCCATTACTCCAACAGTCCCATCACTGTTCAAAGGCGACTCGGTCAATCAGCTGCCAGCACGTGTAAAGTAGAGTCTGAACTAAAACTGCACTCACTCGGCTAAAATTACCTACGTGCCCCCATAAACACTGTAAATGATGATGATTTCCACCAAACCAAGGTACACAAAATTTACACATAAAAAGTCAACAAGACTATACTCTGTTTTTCTCCTCAAATTAACTAGAAACAGTCACTGACTTGAGAGTTGGAGGACATGCAGGAGGAAACAACCTCCGGTGCCTCTAACCTCTATTATTTATGTAGCGAAGTGCAGATCAAGGCCCTCAACTGAAGATTAACCATCAAAGGTGATTAAGGGACCCCAAAATCAAGGTTAACACCCCCAAATCACGTATCAACTTCGCGACGTAAACAAAGATCTTTCTTATATGTGGCAGCTAATTTAAATATGAATGTATTACCGTAGCTGTGAGAAACATATTGTCATTTTGAAATTCTACTTCCTGCACACATACAAAAGAAAAATTACCATAGGATGATAACAAAAATTGCAGAAAACTTTAGAAGGATATTTTTTGGGAGAAAATGGTGAACAAAGGCATTACCTTTCTGCATGTGTTCAATTTCCACAAGTAAGAGCTCATTCTGATAGGAAAAAGATGAGCAATATCAGCTTAGAGGCATATGTAGACTTAAGGGTAAACAAGACAGAATATCAAAAAAGTAACCGTTGGTTAACTAGCTAAGTTTATTAACTGCACATATTTCATAGAGAATCACCCAGAACAATCCAAGAAAGTTAATAACATTTGACCAAGTTATACTGTATCTGCAGTATCATTCTAGTAGTTTATGGTTACCTATAGGAGGCTGACCTCTTAGTATTTTGTAAAATCTGTATCTGATGTCAAAATCCTGCTGCTTCTTGCCGATATATTGCTGCAGTCATCAAAAATTTGAGTTGTATACACAAAAAATGGTATACATTTAAAGTAAATTAGGAAGCAGTGTTTATATAGGAACTTAGCCAGAGTAGGCCGATATGAATGTATCTGTATGTTCAGAATTATAGTTGTAGTACAACAGAAGATAACAAGCTTTGCAGTTGTAGATCTAGAACTTTACTGGCTAACCTAGTAAGATAGTTCTTCATGATGGATAACCTTTAGCTATGAAATCTTTAAAATTTACATGTGTTCAGCATTATAGTTATAACAGAACAGAAGTTAATAAGCTTTAAATTTCTGCAGCTGTAGATCTGAACTTTAATGGCTAAAAGAATAAGATGGTTCTTCATAAGGAGTAACCTTTATATAATGCCAAGCGAGTGTTGGAGTTGCTACTACACTAGTATATTTACAGTAGTCATCTACAGAGTTCTGTGCGCAAAATGAATGCACTAAGCACCAATTATTAGTAACATCTGACAAATGGCCCTTCTTGTGCAATATCTGATTGTTATTACTTGATTAAAAAAAGTCAAATCTGTTTACGGGGTAGGATGTTGAGCTCAACTCAGGAGAAATCCACGAGTGAAGTTTAAACTGTAGCTGGAAAAGGGATATTGATGCAGGACAATCGTGGACCCTTCATGTAATGCGATTAGGATTTATTAGAATCTTTCCTCTTTAGATAGGATTTTATTTGAT
>JBAKGM010000412.1:3527777-3546208 GCA_037177215.1 Asparagus racemosus | reverse complement strand
CGAACACCGGAACAAATGAACGGAGCTAAATGATTGCCTCGGTACTGCCGAGGCACCGCGTGGTGCCGTGGCCAAGCCAAGGCACCATTTGGTACCTCGGTCAGGCTGAGGCACCAATGGTGCCTTGGCCGTATTTCTTCCCCTGATATATTTGCCTATAAATAGGCCAGGGGGGTTCAGTTCTGGGAGTTAGAAAATTTCGTCTGCGGGTTGGAAAAAAGTTAGATTTTTGTGGAGCTTCACGCGAGATCTACGAGCCTTTTTACACAGATCTGAGCACGGGCGAAGGAGAAAAGTCAAATCCACGTCCCGTGCAAGCGTCGAACTCGTCCAAGTTCAGTAGACCTAGTTAGAGGGTGTGACAAGATGGGCTTAATAGATATCTTTCGCCCGTCTTGAGGAGGAGTGTTGAGAGTTGTTTCTTTATGTTATTTAGTCTTACATTAGTTAGGGACAAACCTCTTTATATTTGTGATATTATAAATAGCATCTAAGAAAGGGAACTAAAATAATCCTCTCTGATTACTTCTTTCAACATTTCCTTAGCTGAAAATTGGTGGGTCAGGCATAGTTAGATATGAGAATCACATGTCGAACACCCGCAACCGTTAAGTATTTGTTCATCTCATGTTTTTCTCTTAGCAAATGTTACTTGTTTTTGGATTGTTTTAGGCTCTTTCATATGCAAATACAAATCAAAAACACATAATCTTATGGGGTATTAAGTTTATAGATTTGATGGATTACTTGTTCTTCAATCAATAAACTATACATTATGTGCCATTAGCATAAATGTTGAATTAATAATTTTTTATTTTGTTCCTTCTGCTATTTCCTGTGGTTTCTAGGCTTCGATGGAGTTGAGATCCATGGTGCTCATGGGTACTTGATCGACCAATTCCTAAAGGACCATGTCAATGATCGGACAGACAAATATGGTGGAACCCTGGAGAATCGTTGTCGCTTTGCTTTAGAAGTAGTCGAAGCGGTTGTCAATGAAATTGGAGCTGATAGGGTGGGAATAAGGCTCTCTCCATATGCAAACTACAGTGAGTCTGGAGACTCAAACCCAGAAGCCCTCGGTCTCCACATGGCCAACTCTTTGAACAAATTTGGTCTCTGTTACTGCCACATGGTGGAGCCTAGGATGATAAAAGTTGGAGAAAAGATGGAGACTCCTCACTCACTTCTTCCCATGAGGAAAGCTTTTAAAGGGACATTCATGGTCGCTGGTGGCTATGATAGAGAAGAAGGCAATAAGGTGATCTCCAGTGGTTACGCAGATCTTGTTGCTTATGGTCGCTGGTTTTTGGCTAATCCCGACCTTCCTCGAAGATTAGAGTTGAATGCCCCTCTCAACAGGTACAACAGAAATACCTTCTACACTGAAGATCCTGTGGTTGGATACACAGACTATCCATTTCTTGATTCTAGTAATTAGATCACATTAAACACTATGTTATTTCTTCCATGGTGTTGCTTATTATACGGCCTGATGGCACTATAGGTTGTTCCTTCTGATTATTTGCAGTTTCTCTATGCTATTTGAATATCTTTGTGAGTTGGAACTTTATTGAGATTGTTAGTTTTAATTGCAGCATGTGAACTTTCAGCTGTTTTCTTTCGAAGTTTTGGAGATTCTGTTTCTTCAGTTGATGTTATTGCTTGAGTTCTGAAAGCAGTATACTTCTTTCTGAGGATTTCCTTCGTGCACTGCCTTCTGTAGTCCCTAGAGGGACTGATTTTATGCATGATTGTGCTTTTCTTGTTCGTACTAGTATTTTTGTGTATAGCAATTTTAGGTTCCAGATATCAATTATTTTTGGATTCTTGTGCAACTATCAAATATCTTATCCATTATATGACAATTTCTTTGAGAGGCGCAGAAACTGAATAGTATTAAGATGATAGGTTTGTGTGTTCGCTTTTTTTGTTTTGTGTGTTTTTGCTCAGGAGCCTGATGACCATAATTCTGTAAGTAATACTGAGTGCAAGAGAAATATTTATTTATTTATCTTAATCTAACTTGTAATTCCCATGTTTATTACATTAAGAAAGCTTCTTAGGAGTAATCTAAGCTAACGAAATTCATGCTGATAATATGTTTGTTTCCACGGTGTTGTTAACTGTGAGGCAAATCCCAGTTGTAAGTTCATAAAATTTGAGATTAAGAGAATGAAAAATAGAGGACAAAAGAAATTACCTTTCTGAGAACTAAGGAAAAAATTCATAACACCACAAGAACAAGTCATGAGATGCAGGCAAAGTGAAACAGTTCTGCGGGTGATGTTAAAATTTATCTGTCCGTTATACCAACTTTGTAAACAACAGCTTGAAGAAAGAGAATCATACATAGATGTGCAGGAGAAAAAGAAAATTTATGTTAAGATACAACCAAAATGATTCAAAAACCAGCCTCATGTAACAGAGCTTTAAGCTGAACCTGAGTACTAAACAATAGCAAAGAAGCCAGACAGCTAATATGTTAACTTTATTACCCTGTCCGCGGCCATTATCTGCAATATTTGATGCCCATGTGACATTGCTTCCCTATAAAAGCAACACGGTATAGATTGACAATGCAGAGAAAATTGAAACTATTAGAAGAGTTTGCAAAATACTCTTAGGACTTATACCTATGGTAGGGAATCGGAACCTTGATTACTTTGGATCTCCTTTTTCTCCCCTTAATTTCTAGAGAGTAAACAGAAGCTTATACTACCAAGCATAAAACTCCTCCAAATCCCTGGATATGCTGTTATGCTTTCTGTCTTTATTTATGGAAAAAGGGGGATTAAAGAGATATTAAGACAACAAACCTGACAAACAAAAAACTTTCAGGAAAAATTGTACTCAATTTGTTTCAAACCATGCTTAACACTCTAATCCAACCCTAATTACCCTTGGATCAAGGGGATATTAAGATATTTTACAAACCCAAAAATGAATTACCTAACCCATGTTCTTTCCCTTGCTTAGTTCCAAATTAGATGCTAATGTGATTGGCTTTGGTACATTCCCTCATAATCAAATTTCACTTATGTGAAGGAGATGATTGGTCCAAATTATTTATGATTATTCTGGATTAAGTCTCTCTTTGCAAAAGCTCAGATCATTGTCTAGGATATGGTTGGTCTAGGTTCCTTCACTATTAACAATACATATCTGAACTTTTGAAAAGATCGCTTGAGCATCTTAAGGGTCTAGGTTCGTTCACTATTAACAATAACATTCATACTGGTAACATAACTGTAATAATAACATAATTTAAACTTTTCCTTTCAAACATAGAGGTTTTAATTTTAGCCCTTGATCTGTGGACATTCTCAAACCTGATGCATATATAAGTTGGAGTCTAAATAACTAAACCCAAATTAAGAAATTGGCTCTCCCTAATGAATCTGATAATTATATGCATAAAATTGTAGTAGAATGCACTTCTCATAATTTAAGCAAAATAAAAAACTGTAACTAATTTATCTTAAAATTATATTATGTTCTGGCTTATTTCTCTTTTTCATTTAAGTTGAGCAATTGTTGCATTAGTAAGGTCATCTGAGTTGTTTCTTAGTGAAGAAATTTATTGACGGTGGAAAGTTTTTGGTGTTCAGGTAGATGTTTCCTTCAGAAAAGTAGCTATATCTTTTAATAGCTTAAGCCTCTTTATTGGATTCTTTTGTGTATGGAATCTATTTGTACTACATGGGTTATTTGTTTCTTTTTTTAATGGACCCTAGCAACCCTTTTGACAATCTCCCAACACTTTCTTAGATTAGTACTTTAATCAGTATGATCTACTTCCAAACCCAAGATATGATGTATTTTATGAGAATCTAAAGAGCATGAAACCGTTAATCAACGAGGATCATTCCACTGAAGGGCTGGAAACCAAAGCTCTACATCAAATTTCAAGTACTGCAAATATTGTCCAGACTGTTAAAGAATATATGAATTACCAATCGAAAAAACGAAATGATTTACCAGCAATATTTACGTTGTCCATATGATTCTGTATTATTTTTTTTCTTTTTGCTTTTATTAGGTTTGCTATACGATCTAAATCCCAAGTTTAACCGCAAGAATTGATAAACCATACTTCTTTTATGGTTGCAAATCAGGCCTAAACCTTATATGTATCCAAAAGATTTGATGACTTTCAAATGTAGCATAAACTTTAGAAAGGTTCTTATCAGGTTCAGGACTATTTACTGCAGTTTTAAACTGACTATGAAATGGTTTTTAAGTCACCTCCAGAGGGACATACACAGATAATCTTATTCACTTTGAATGCGTACATGGATACACGTTACGATACTTGGGAAAAAAAATTAGTAGAACATGATATATGGTTGCAGAAGCCTAAGCCACACATAGTTTTTGAGGAAAAATAAGTTTTAAATAGAACATTTTAGTAACCGTAGTTATATTTATAAGAGCTAGCTCTGCAGATTAATTTCTCTCTTAGTCATTGGGAAATTTTCAAATTGTACAATTAGTAAGGCATGATTGATTTATCATTTTCTGTTAACTCGTGTGTCCAAAAGACTTGAAAAGCTATGTCCAGAGATCTTCAAAGATCACCCAATTGAGTGGTCCTGGCTATAAGTTTGAATAGGTTAATATTTGACTGACAGAAAGACATGGGTTTTATTCCTAGGACAATCAGGCTTCAGATAATCAAAGGGTAGAAAATGAATCGTGCTATCGGATTGGTAGAGAGGAGCACTTTCTACAACCACAAAGTGGAGACTAAGAGACTTAAAGTGCATATTGTAGTTGACAAAATTTCCTTTATAATGACTATGGTGGCTTCATTTTAAATGAAAATTCACCACCAATTTAGTTGCTCAGTTGTCCTGATTGCATAAGCCCACAGAAGTATTTCCACCCAGAATGTAAGGCTTTATACATTCTTAATGGAACTTTCTAATGGAATAAGCTTATCAACGGGCATCTTTCAACTAAATGAGCCATCAGTCTGTTAATTATAGAAGTACGCTTATTGGTTGATTAAGATATGACAGTTGGTGGAAATCTTGTAGGATAAGAGAATTTTCAGTGAGGAATATTATGCACTCAATGTTGTCATGACACACTCTTTGCAGGGATAAAGTTGCTTTCTCATATAGGGTTGACATTATGCGTTAAAAGAAATGCTCAATGAATGGCCAAGGTTGTAAACTTTTCAGATTTTCGATCTATTGCAGTATTCTTATCTTTTTTTGTCAGATACTGCATCCTATTATATTGTAGTACCAATACATAATATTACTGGAAGATGTTACTATAGATAAGTCAGGCTTAACCAACCGCAATGTCACAAACTTCGTTTCAGTCACTACCTTAAGTAAAAATTAGCTTATTAAAGTTCATAAAACCTTCACGGGCATCGTTTGAATGTAAAGCTAACTATGTGAACCGTGCATTAAACTAGGTTTTTCTTTCTCCCGTTATGCAGTTATTCGTTTTCGATACTTCCAAATTTCATTTATTTATGTTTCGAGATCCACAGACATCTTTCTAGAAGACATGTATTGGAGTTAATTGAAAAGACATTTGAACTTTCTTGTCAGAACAATACATATTCCTCCTGGGGTTGGCAATAATAAACTTCCCATTGGTTAATTAAGTAGAATTTCTCTAGTACGAAAAATTTGACAGAGGCACTTTTAAGATCAGGAAAATCTCACCACTTGGAAGAAGGCAACTTATCAGCTGACAGCAATCACATCTTTTAGCAAAGTCCCATGAAAGTTTTAAGGAGAGAAACTTTTTTTATGTGAAAGTGACATGGTAACCCACAAGAGGTGTCTTCCCCTATCGAACGGTGCCACGTGGCAATACCTGACAAGAGGAAGATTTAGATTTGAAGGGCAATGGATACCGTGTTATTCTCTGCAAGAGACCTTAAACAATTCATTTGAAAAAATAAAAAGGAATAGCTGGCAGAAGAAATTTGCAAGTAGAAGAAAAGTAGGATGCAGTATTCTGGGTAAAGTTTTTTGAGTTATAGATTTCACAAGGAACTGTATGGAATATTATTTTGCTTCATGGATAAAGGTTAGTTGCCTGTATGTGTTGCTTATAACCAATAACATTTTCTCCAAAAATTCATTGATGAAAGAAATTGGTTTTTCTCATAAACAAGAGAACAAGGAACAAATAAAAACTTTTTAAGAATTGAAGATTGATGCATAATTTCATCTGCTTAATCTACTGTAGTAGGTCAAGCTAGTTTCAACAACCTAAGACTTTTCATGCATGAGGGAGAGCATAAAAATATATCTATTACCCCTCACTTTCTTAATTGAAAATTATGAATAACCTTTAGAGCTATTTCATTCCAAATTCTTCAGCTTATTATTTCTATATGAACTCTACCTCAGGTGCTCCAGATATAAAAATCCTTGATAGAGCTCAATAGAATAAAAAATACAAGATGTGAAGTCGGTAAGACAATAAAGCATTTTAAATATCGAGAATAAAGGACAGGATTTAAGCCTTCCATTTTCCTTCACAAAGATATAAGCATACGCTAAAGCCCCTCACAGAGGATAAGGGCCCTCCAAGGGTTTTGTTGGTTTAAGTGTATCACATAGAAACAGCACTTCTAATGTGTAAAGATAACACGAACATTATTGATTCTTGATGGGTGCCTATATTAAGCTCTAACTCAAAGGTACTATCCTCGTAGGTGACCAAAGACTGAGGGAAGCAGGATTTTCGAGCATTGAGCAACCTCAAAGCTAGACCAAACTAGTGAGAGGTTGTGAGTAAAATAGAAGAGAGAAAGAGATGGCACGAGGGAAGGTGCAGTTAAGGCGTATTGAAAACCCTATTAATCGGCAGGTGACATTTTGTAAGCGCCGATCTGGGCTGCTCAAGAAAGCAAAGGAGTTGTCAGTCTTGTGTGAAGCTGACATTGGAGTCATCATTTTCTCTGCTCATGGAAAGCTCTATGAGCTAGCCACTAACGGGTTTGCTTCCTACTTTTCTTCCTTCAAGAGTGTGCAAGGCTTTGAGAAATGAATATTCTATTGGGTGTTAACTGATTGAGTTTTCTTCTTTCTTGTTTTCTGAAGCGCCATGCAAGACTTGATTCAGAGGTACCAGGGAACATGTGAAGAGGCTCAAGTTGAAGGGAGGGAAGCAAGCCAACCTCAGGTCTGTTTTAAAACTACCATTCCATGTATAAGGAATAGTTGTATTTTCATTCACAAAATGCACCAACTAGGAGAGGTGATAAGACCTTAACTAATAGACAAAGATGGGCTTGTGCTAGACCTAAGAGAACTTGGTTGGAAGCAATCAAGAAGGACATGGTAGTAGTTAACTTAACGGAGTTGATAGCCCTTAATAGAACAATGGAAGAACAAGATTCATGTAGCTGACCCCAAAATTTTGGGATGAAGGTTTTGCTATTGTTGCTATTGTTTGTATATATTCATTCACATATAAATATTTAGTTACACATGTATAAAGTCAGCTGGTCAGATGATGATGATGATGATATGATGATGATACTCCACCAGATTCAGAAATGTTATTTGTATCAGGAAACCAATTTAGATGGCCGATAATAAAATTATAGGTTAGTTACGTATGCATAACTGAGATGAAATAAGTGAAGAAAGGAATAAATAGATGAAGAGGCAATAGTCTCCTGTTGACCATGTATCAGTCTCTGTATGTTTTTCATAGATCTTCTTTTTCTTTTTTCCTACATATATAAAACCAGCAAATAGAACATAAGTAATATGTTGTTACCAGAAAGATGGAGCATATGGATCCATCTATCTGAAGGAACCAGTAAAAAGAACAGATGTAATTAGTTATGATGTATGCTATATGAAGTTGCAGAAAAGTGTCATTATGAAGATCAAAACCAAAACTATTTTATACTTTTTAACTTAGGTAGGGAACTAAAAGTCCCTAGGTTCCTGATTAATGTTCACTAACCAGAGAGCAAAACAGTTTTATGCCTTTTGTGGCTTTTTATCCAAGAGCATCACTGATTGAGCAACTTGTTTGCCACCTGCAATATTAGTTTAAAGAGTGACAATCATTCCATATATGTAGGAAATGCAACAGGAGATACTGGTGTTGAAAGAGGAGATAGATCTTCTGCAGAAGGGCCTGAGGTAAATTTTGAAAGCCAGTACATATAACATATGTAGTACAAATACAATTACGGAGTTTTTTTAGAAAAGCCCCTTTTTGCTAAATAATTAGCAAAACCGACCGTTTTGCTAATTATTTAGCAAAAACGACTTCTTTTTGGCCAACAGGCCAAAAAGATGTCGGTTTCGCTGAGAAGGCATTTGAAAACATACGGGACTACTAGTCCCGTATGTTTAGTGGCCAATTAGTGGCCACTAATTGGTGCCACAAAACCTACAGGACTAGTAGTCCCATGGGTTTTGGCCACTAGTACCAAAACGCACAGGGCTACTAGTAGTCCCGTGGGTTTTGTGCAAGTTTTGGTCAAAGAACAAGCAATGTATATGAAGTAATCTATAAAAATAGCCCGTGCATGTTTTGTGCATGTTTGGGATCTGCCCAGCAAATCCACGGGACTAGTAGTCCCGTGGATTTGCTGGGACGACAGACTTGGTTGGCCAAGACTTTATCTAACGCACGGGACTAATAGTCCCATGCGTTTTGAGAAACATTAGCCAAAACCCACGGGACTACTAGTCTCGTAGGTTTTCTGGGTCCAATTACTTGGCAGGAATTGGCCACTAAACATACGAGACTAGTAGTCCTGTATGTTTTCAAATGCCTTCTCAGCGAAACCGACCTCTTTTTGGCATGTTGGCCAAAAAGAGGTCAATTTGCTAAATAATTAGCAAAACGGTCTGTTTTGCTAATTATTTAGCAAAAATGTGCTATTTTAAAAAAACTCCATACAATTACTGAGCTATGTGCAGGTTTGAGTGTTGGAAAGAATATTTTTACATACTGTGAAATTTACAGGTCTTTCCAATGGGGCATTTGGTAGCTTGCAACTATGATATCCTTTTGCAATGTAACAAACACTTGCAACTGCAAAAACTAACCCAGTTCTAACCACTCTAGTGGCAAGCTACCAAATGCTCCCAAGTATCTGCATGGTGTCTTTAAAAGTGTGACAAGTATACGGTCTAGCTAAATGATGTATGTAGCTGAGCTATATACATGCTCTTTTAACAAATAATAAAAAATTATAATCCAACAAAGCATACTTCTCAATCAATGTATTTTCTTGGGATGATTTCTTATGTGTACATGAAGACTCCAAATTTTATCATGCCTTAAAGTCCTCGTCCACCTATTGTGATTGTTTCTTTGACAGACTAGTGCACAGTAAACTTCTGAGTGCACAGTAAACTTCAGGTCATTATGAAATTGGGTAAACTGTACTGTAGAAATGATCTTTTTATCTAAGGAAATCATGTACGAATATAACCTTAACAACAATGAAGACTAACCTTTTGTCCAAATTTTATGGTTCAAGTATCTGAATTTTATGCGTCGAATATGACATTTACCATTTCCATATCCACATGCTAATAACGGATGCAGATACAAATATTGATATGCTTTGGCAAGAAAAACCCATATTCATATCTACCAAAATCGATCACGGGCATGGATCAAATAAGAGAAAAATAGATTCATATTATCAGATATGAGAGAAACTGATAAAACTCAGAAGTATGTATGGTATATGATACTAGAGTTGTATAAATAAAAGAAGATTTCTCAAATCAGAGTTCCCCAATGCGTCAGAGCGCCTACAAACTTAATATTAGAGCTCTGGATCAGTGAAATTTGTTTCAGATCCACTTATTTAAGACTAAAATAAACCGACATAGATACTGGATCCAGATGCTATAAAAAATTTGAACAATATTCGCAACTTTATCCATATCTCCCCAGAATTGGATATTCAGTGTTCATATCCACAATTCTACACCTTATCGGATATAAATACAGATATATCTGTGGATATTTGTAACATTCTGCACATCCTAGTTGGGGCTATCTTCTCTTTTTTCCTTTTTTCCTGAAGAAATGTGGATTTATTAATAATTAGTTCTAGAGTAGCATGCATAAGCATCTATTTCCAGATATGGCAATTAAATGGAGTGCAGGTGCATGTTTGGACAAGAGTCGGTAGGATATATGACAATAGACGAATTGCAAGCCCTTGAAAGACACCTTGAACTATGGATGTACAATATTCGCTTTGCAAAGGTAAACGACTTTTTTGTTATTTTCTGCTTCCATTATACGTGATCGTAATTCAACAAGTTCACCAAGTAACCTCAATTCAAATATCCTTGATCAGATGCAGATCATGTTCGAAGAGATCCAATTGCTGAAAAATAAGGTTAGCCCTTGCATATGACATGTATCATACTTCATACTTACACAAATGATATAGCTTTTTGACTTTGACAAATCATGATTAAACTCCACCTTATTTACAATATAGCGCTGAAATTTTCTGTTAGAAGGTGTAGGCTCACCATTTTTGCGGGATAAATTGTAAAGTATAGGTGCCTCTGTCATTTCATTAAAAAGAAATTATTTTAACAATCTCCATGACGGAGTGATACCAATATTTGTGACAACTCACATAAAGCCTAAACCTTCAAACCAAAAAAGAGAAACAAAAAGTCTAATTTTACCGGCAATAATAGTTGGAAGCAAAACACATGCTCAACATCACCATTATATATGGACTTTTTGCCATATTCCACCTTGTTTCTCTTTAAGAAATTAATGAAACAAGCTCCATAATGGAAGGATACAGATTTTTGTGCCAGCTCACAGAATCTAACCCCTCAAACAAAAAAGAGAAAAATATCTACTATTATAGTTGATGATAAACAGAGGCAAGATACATCCTTGACATTGCCATTTATAATGTACTGTTTCCATATTCTGCTTTGTTTCTAAAGTGTCGTTCTTTATAGGTATAGAAAACATCTTAAAATGCAACATTCTAGCTCCCATAACAAAGATCTCAACACTTTTTCTTATCTAACTGAATAGACGGTGATCAATTCATGTCGATTAACTCCTCTTGGTTTTTAACAAGTGTCGGCTTATTCTTTGTTACTAGGAATATCATAGTTCTTTCTTAATGCAGGAGGGCATATTGAAGGCCGCCAATGAAATTCTTCGAGGGAAGGTAAAACTTAATTGCTACATATTCACACACATTTGCTTTCTTGGAACAGTTACATGATCCAACTGGCCTTTTCCCTCTTTTTTCATGGTGCAGATTCTAGAACAAACTGAAATCTCTGCTGCATATCTATTAAGCATACAGAATGGAATGTTCAACTTCTAGCAGCTATAGTGTTGGTTGCTACTGGTAATACATTAAGTATCAAAGAACTCTGTACTTGAATCTTTACTTGGCTTTCCTTGCTGTGTGTGCATTGGTAAATAATCCTGTGTGAAGTTGTTTTGTCTTAGTAGTACTGTAGATGCGTCTACTATCAGAAAGTTTGTTAGTTTGTTTTTATTAGTGATATATTATGAACTCATGTATAAATTTAGTTCTCTATTGTCATTTCCTGGTAATATGTTTATGAGAATGCTAGCTGCTCTATGTGAATTATTAATCAGGGAGAAAGTGGGGAACAGGAGATATAATTGGGTCTCTCCTCTATCGATTTATATATAATAGGAGTTTTAATACATAATTAACCCACAAGCAATGTGGGACTAAACTGATAAGACCAACTCTCTCTCTCTCACACAACACTCCCCTTCAAGCTGGAGCATATGCATCGCACTTGCCCAGCTTGTCACAAATAAAATTTACTTGTATTTTTCTGAGAGGTTTAGTGAGGATATCCGCAAGCTGATTCTCTGATGATACATGTTTAGCCACAACAACTCCTCCATCCATCTTCTCACGAACTAAATGACAATCAATTACAATATCCTTGCTCTACTCATGGAATACAGGATTCTCAGCAATATGTATGGCGGACTTGTTGTCAGCATATAATCTCATAGGGCACTCATAGGGCACTCAGGAGCAAAACTGATCTGTGTCAAAAGGTTTCTAATCCAAACCAACTCACATGTCTAGTTCGCCATTGCTCTGATACCATGTGAATTATTAATCAGAGAGAAAGTGGAAAAGAGAGGAGATAATTTGGTCTCTCTTCTGTTGGTTTATTTATAATAGGAAACTTAATACATAATTAACCCACAAGCATTGTGAGACTAAAACAACAAGACCAATTCTCCCTCATAACACTCTACAGTGATATGTGAATTGTGATTCTTGGTTTAAGATACATAAACATAAACAAACTGCTGACACAGATGGAACTATCCTGATTCAGGACTGTAAACAATAATGCTGCAAGTAATGGCGTGATAAATGCAAGGGTGGTTAACTAAGCTATTTAATTCAGCAAAAGGGTATATAGAAATCAAACCAACTTTCTCTCGAAATAGATGTTGAATCCCTGGAAACTAATCACTGAAAAATAGTCCACGAACTATAAGAACTGAGGTGAACAATACAACATATCTCACCAAAAACTTATTCTGACTTACTGCAATCACACGAGAAAACCTATGACAACTAGAACTCTGATCAATGAAATCTTCCTTAAAACAATTTTATTATTCTCAAGCCATTGCAAGTTGCTTCAAATTCATCGGGTACACGTCTGATGAAGAATTTGAGTAGTAAGCTTTCCTGGCGTAGATGAGATTTGCTGCCTCAGTCGGATGGAAAGCATCCCAGAACAAATACTTGGTTCGATCTTCGCATGGCTGCTGCAGTGGAAGGCAAGTTATCTGCCCATTGTTTCTTCCTACGCCGCAACATCCTCTGTCTATAACATTGAATCCTGTTCCGTCAAAAAAAAATTTCGAGAACATAAGTACATTGATTCATATCAATCAAAATTTGGAAAAGAGAATAATACTCCGTATGTATATACATATTGTAGGATATCTATCTAAAGTCCTAAGTAAGAAATTTTATTATATTTTAACTAGAAATCATGATGGATCAAAGTGCAAGAATTTCGATAAACTACCGAAAGTGGAAAATGGTAGAAAATGTCTACTTAAAGGTGTGTGTTGGAGAGTGGGAGGTGTTTTCTATGAGTTGGCCTTAGGCCTCTATCCTCTAATCCCATGTTACGCGTTGAGAAATGTCCTTTATTGAATAAGATAGTACCGTGTGGCTTGTATACATTATGTCACGCCCTAGGCCCGTGAGTTTGTTCGTGTGATAGAAGCTCTAGGATCCACTGAGTGTAACACATTGTTTGGCTCGAATTACTCAATAATGACTAGTCATTGTTACACTTAACTCCCATGACTTATCTTTTAAATGCATTCATGTGCATCTAAGCTCCCCGTGTAAGACTAATTAATGAGGTGTTACATATCAGGCATTGTAGGTTATCTATTAAAAGACCTTAAAAAGAAAACTATAAGAAAATAGTGTCAGAAAGCAACAAAAAAAAATATATTCATTAAGAAAGTGAGGTTACCATAAGAAGCTGCATTGTTGACAAGATCCTTGGAGCTCTTAAAGGTATCCACATATACAAACTTTGCCCCAGGAAGCTCACTGTTGAATCGTCGAACCATCCTATAAAGACCTGTATTGTACATAGATATTGCCTTATTGATTCTATAATTGCATCGTCTCCCTCTTTGGCGATCATCATCATCCATTCGAGCTAGTTCATAAGGTATGCACCCTATCTGCCCAATTCCTACAATCACAATTTTTCGTGCACCTAAATCGTACAGTTGCTGAAACAAAGACAACGTCCAAATTATTTTCCATGCCACACTGATATAAGGAATTGCGCGTAGACCCCCTACAGTGTTGTTGTTTTGGATTTATGGCCATTGTAGTTTCATTGTTGCAGATAGTCCCTTGGGTTAAATTTTTTGACTCCTTTACCCTCATATCTAAAACATCTGCGAAAATTTCCCTCAGGGTAAAAGCGTAAAAAAAAATTTAACCCAAGGGGTCTATATGCAACAATGAAACTACAGGAGTAGTAAGTTCTAAACAGCTATGCTAGGGGGGTCTACGTTCAATTAATTCTCGATATAATTTGGAAAAGATTGAAAAATGATTAGTTATACATACAGTTAATTGTCGTGAATAATCTTGGATGAGGAGAGAAGCATAAGTTTTTGGACTGTAATCATAGCTAGTAGAGTACATACTGGGCATGAAATAGTTGTTGAGATAGTCATTGCTACCCATGCCTACAAAATACATGCATTTTCTTAAGTAATTGTGTACTCTCGTGGTATTTCCTCTGAACATTCTGGTGATATACTGAACTGCATCGCCAAAATGCTCTACTTGTTCAGCAAAATAGTAGTGTTGCCCCTAAAACATAACACGAGACTGTTAATTTATATCCAACTCAGTGTAGAATAATGTAAGAGTATTCATAATATTGTAGCTTACGAGGTTGTTTCCTGTTTCTTCTCTGATGCCTGCAGCTCCTGAAGCAAAGTTCAAGCCTCTCAAAACTTCAGATCTTTGCGCTGTTGCATACGCTGGAATGTAGTGTCGAAAGCCTAGTAACCGAGCTGCATAAATTCAAAACATATATGAAAACGTTGGCAATATTGCTATTGATTGGTTTTAAAGTTTCTGCTAACGCATCAAAACTTTGAATTCATGAAGATGATATAGGACTACAGTTTGAATGTCCTCTTTGTAAACCAAAACATGGGTTATTTATTGTGTGGATAGTTTTTTTTTCCCCTGAAATCTTCTTTGAATGTGTGTTCAGTGGGATTTGAATCTAGGTTGTTCTAATATGTACCAAAACGGTGAAAAGAAGGTACGTAAGAACAAGATGCAAACAATGCACGTAAACATACCTAAGAAGTCGACGGTTGTGAGACCATTAGTGAATCGCCCAGTCGAACCCTGCTGGAAGTCGATACCGTAAGGGTAGTAATTCGCCCTAGCGAGAGTCAAGATGCCATTGTTGTTACCGTTGTCGACAAGAGAATCACCGAAGATGAAGAAGCCAGGGACTTGAGGGGCTGACCAAGCCTTTGTGAGCACAGAGGAAGCAATTGTGAGCAATATCAACTTAGCAAGTGGCCCCATTGTTCAAAAAGAGTAGACAAATACAAGGGCTTGGCTGAATTTTGGAGTTAAGAGGGCGCGCCTATTTATAGTGTACTCGTGTGGGTTTGATGAGGGTCGGTTGAGTTTGAGAGGTAGAGAGCTCGTGAGTGTGCGTGTGCGGGTGGATCAAGTAGGGGTGGGGTTCATGCATTTCTTTAAGGTTAGAATAAATACAGGGGGTGGTGGAATTATGTTGAGAGGTGTCCGTGCTTTGATTTTGTAGTGTTGAAAATTTTGTCAAGGTGTGATAATAGTGTTGGTTTGCTTGTTCTCTTGGTAAGTGAAGTTTTAAGATGAGATCTACGTCTAGCTTTGAGCTTGTGACTCCATAGCATTTCTGTTGCTAAGGGGTAAGATTGTTCATAGTAAATGCACCTCTTTCTCCATAGTAAATGCATAAAGATAGTTGGAACTCTAAATTATGGATCATCTTGTCAATTTTCTCCCCCTTAGTGTGGTTGGTTTGAGAGAAAGCTATGGAAAAGAAACAGAAAAAGAAAATAAGATTATTTTTATTGTTTAGTTAGGAAGAGAATTGAAAAGAAAGTTAGAAGGGAAATAGTAATTGTTTAATAAAAATGAGGTAGAGTCTACAAGTAACTTATAGTTATATATAATCTATTGTAATATTTGTTCTCATCAAAAGTAGCTAAAAACGAATATTCAAAAGTCAGACTATTTTGAACGAAAGCACTCTCATATTCTAAGAGACAGCGTATAAGAATCATGGAAAAGATTGTAATTGATGCACGCATACTTATTTACTAGATTATTAAATTTCTAAATATTTAAATTATAATTTAAACTAATTAGTTAGTGATGAAAACAGATCTAACTAGTGATAGTATTATTCAATCACAAAAGTAATTGTTTTAAGAGGTTGAAGTGTTAAAACGCATGCATTCATCTATAAATATTGTTAACTAATCTTATGGTAAGCGGATTCGACGAGGGTAAGCCTTTCTCTTTTTCTTTTTCTTTTTCTTTCTTTTTTTTTTTTTTTGTTTCTTTTTTTCTTTTTTTAATAGAAATTGGGAAATTTCATTAGCTATGTAGCATAAACTGGAGCAGCCAACTTGATCCCTCTGCTAACAAACTCCGGACAATAAGAAAGTCATAATTGGCAAACACTATGCAAGAGTATGCGCCACATGATTGGCATTCCTATGGCTAAATCATACTCCCTTTAAAAAAGCACGAGTTCGGGAAAATCTTTCTGCAGACAAAAATACTCTTAACTCTTTTAGATATTACATTTCAATTCAAAGGTAATTATATTCTAATTATATCATAATCCCATGTAAACTAAATATCCCCTTAACTCTTTTAGATGTAACTTTTAGATATTACATTTCAACTCAAATCTATCCTAATTATCATAATCTCATGTGAACTACAGCTTCAAATATTCTAATTATATCATAATCTCATGTAAACTAAATATCCTAGTTTTCATAATAACCTAGCTATACCTATATCCATACATCAACACAAAAATAAATAATATATCTCCTACTTAGATTCATACGAATATATCTCCTAAAAGTACTTAGATACATACCACTTTATAATCTAATTAATTAATTATTATTATTAGTTTTACCTTTAAAAGCAACTTCAAATATCCTAATTAAATCATAATCTCATGTAAACTAAATATCCTAATTTTCGTAATAACCTAATTATATTCTAATTCAACTTCAAATATCCTAATTATATCATAATCCCATGTAAACTGAATATCCTAATTTTCATAATAACCTAATTATATTCTAATTCAACTTCAAATATCCTAATTATATCATAATCCCATGTGAACTAAATATCCTAATTTTAATATTCTTACTTGATGCATATATAAGGGTTTGATAAGCAAAACCTATTTTCATACGTCAACACAAAAATAAGTAGTATATCTCCTAATGGTATTTAGATTCATACGACTTTATAATCTAATTAATTATAATTATGCTAATGAAAGATACCTTTATCTTTTTCTTGGGCAATTCTATAGTAGCGTCTTCATCATCTAAGTCGATTGTGATATCAGGCTAGGGTTGGATTTCTTGTGCTATTATATTTCATTCACCTCGTTCATATTTTGTTTTCTCATCTAACTTCACCTAGAATTTGAATGTCTTTCCGACTTTCAACTCAAACTTCTGGAAATATGGGCTCTGATTATTTTTCTGTTTCAATGAAAACAAAGGTTAATTTCATATATACGAAATTTTTTCTGATTTTCTAATTTTTTTAATTGAATAGAGTTAGGAATTACTTCTTCTTTCTCTGCAATGAATTTTTCTGCTGTGCATCCACTAAGAGTTTCTACTGCATCAAACAGTGTTACATTTGTATTGTCCGTGCATTTTCCACGAGAATCTTAACTACATACCTGTAGTTTTGATTGTTGATTTCTAGATATATGTTAATATTGTATTTTAATATGATCATGTCATAAAAAAGTTATATTACTTAACCTTGGTACTGAGTCATTGTCGATTCTGCGGCATTTATTATTCAGACACTCTTTATTAATATCTTTATCTACCTTCTTGTTGCAGCCTTTACAAGCATAGAACCATGGCTAATAAGAATAGGTTTCTAATATTGTACCTGCATCGACTTATGTGATGTCTGCATAATATCACTAATTTGAATTTCTTTTGGTTTTGTGGAAGAGTTTAGGTGTAAGGAAAAAATGTTAAATTATCTAATCCGGTTAACCCCATACGTGAAATTTATTTTAACCAACACCAATATATAAGTATTACAATTGGCTTTGAGATCTAAGATACGTGTGAGATTCTCTTTGACTTTTATACAAACAGTATCTATTTAATAATAATAGCATAATTAAACTTTGTGATCTTAAAAAAAGATCAAACATGTTATATAATTAATTACTTTAAAATAATCTAATCTAATGTAAAAAGAAGAAAATAGATGAAAGTGCATTAAAAATTGTTGCAATTTCATAATTCATAATTTTTAAACAATCTAATAATCTAATCTAACAAGAAAAAAATAACAAAGTCATAAATCTGCTGAAGGAGATGAAAGTGATGTGAAAATTATTATAAATTCTTGATCTAAAAAAATCAAACATACAATATAATTAATTGATTTAAAATAATCTAATCTAATGTAAAAAGAAGAAAATAGATGAAAGTGCTGTGAAAATTAATGCTATTTCTTGATATGAAAAAAAAGATCAAACATACAAAGTCATAAACCCTCGATGGTGTTTTTAGCATTTTTTAAAACTTTGAGGGTGTTTTTT
>JBAKGM010000412.1:3505275-3522220 GCA_037177215.1 Asparagus racemosus | reverse complement strand
GGGTGGGATTAAATTGGTGAATATTTTGGTAAATAACCACCCATGGTTAGACTAAACCAGAGTTGAACAGTAAAACTAACAGAGGGGCTAATATCAACATATTAAAGCAATTTGGAGGACTAATATCAAAATAATGAATCTGAAAACCCCCATATTATAATATAATTTTACTTACTAGCCGAATATTAAAATACTCCCATAATATCAAAATATAGAATCTAAAATCCCCCACATCATAATACAAATTTCCTTGCTAGCCCAGTATGATGTAGAATGATTGACTATACAGCTATATTGATATAGACATTAACACATCACCGAACGTCAGGTCCCGTAGCTCAGTTGGTTAGAGCGTTGGTCTTATGAGCCGAAGGTCGCGGGTTCGAGCCCCGCCGGGACCAGTCTAAATTGACATTTTATAACTTTTAATTCATTTATTTTTTAATTTGCATTTACATGACCTTCTAAAGTTTGTTCTTTTTCCTAGTTTCTTTATTTTACACACAAAAATAAAAAAAATATTTAAGTTTTAACTTAAATTTAATTAAAATTTTAGTTTAAAACATTTTATATATATTAAAAGAAGCAAATATAATCATTACTATTTTTTAATTTGCATTTAACATGGTTTGAAACTTTGTCTTTTTTTGCCTTCTTGCTTCTTTCTTCTACACTTAAGATAAAAATTATTAAATTCAATTTAATTCAAAAGTTTAATTTAGAACACTTTATATATTATCATTACTATTTTTTTAATTTGCATTTACATGGCTTTAAAATTGTTTTAGTTTCTTCTTCTACACTTAAGATAAAAAATTATTTAATTTTAACTTAAATTTAATTTAAAAGTTAGGTTTAGAAAAATTTATGTATTAAATAAATAAAATATTATCATTTATGTGTATATCGTTCTCCTGAATTCAAATGTTTATTTAGCTCTGGTCACTATTTGCTTTCTAAACTAAAATTTGTCTCCTCTTATCATCTAAACTATTTTAGTACCCGTGTACCTTACTAACCATTGACAGCGGAGGATACATGATTGAGAAAAAGTGGTGTCATTATATAATTAATAAATAAAAAAAATTTACAATTACAATCAATGAGCAGTCATTTAGTTAATCATCACTCATTTATTCCTCTACTTTTTATTAACTTCATTGCATAAAAAAAACTCCTTTGGTAGATACCTTAGCCATGTATAAAATCAATGACATCTTCAAATCAAAATATACAAAACAGTTTTAGGCTTAATTGCACTTAAGTACCCTATAGGCTAAAGTTTTACCTATTTTGCACATATGGACTTCCAGTTGTATTTGGCTACATCTAAATACCATAAAGTTTCTAAAAGTTGCACTTTAATACCCTCGGCTATACCAACGAGAAAGTTTCTCCCCAAAAGTTTTCATGAGACACTCACATACTAATTTTAGAATATTTGAACTCTTAACATATGCTACATTTATTGTTAAACCTAACAAAATTTTATTTAAAATAGAATTAGGGTAGATCTAAATTAGAACTTTGATAGGTTTAACAATGGATTTAACAAAAAAAATAAGAGTTAAAATATTCTAAAATTAGAATGTGAGTGTCACATGAGATTTTTCGGGCGAAATTCCACCTTTCATTAACTAAGGGTACTGAAGTGTAAATTCTAAAAACTTTATGGTATTTAAGTGTAACCAAATACAAATGAAGGTACATATGTGCAAAGTAGGTGAAACTATAATGTGTCTAAGTGCAATTAACCCATAGTTCTATGTGGGGTGGTGTCTCGTTACTCCTTGACCAAAGTGGGGTCACGTGACCCCACTTTGGTATAGATAGATCCGCCATTGACCATTGAACTTGTTCCCTACTTGCCTCCTGGGCTATTTTCTAGACTATTACTTTCCTCTTAACATCTGTTATCCCAAAGTAATAAACATGAAGGGATAGCTAGGTATTCAATTTAGCAGTTCAAACGATAAGCATGGATAAATTCAATAAATTAGAGGGTGGGGTGAGACATAAAATAGTTCAAGGGGCAAGCAAGATATTAGATCTGAGCATTATTCAGTGCAAACCGATTAAATAGACCGAACCTATAGACTGTAGATGGTTTCATTTATAAAAAAAATCTTTGATTCGGTTTTTAGAATATTCGAACCTGAAATAACCAAATTGACCATTCTTAGTGGAATTGTCTAATACTCACACACTCTTCCTAGGTAAGTAGATAATTCAAATTAATATTTTTACTTATGTTAATTGATAAAAGTTCGATTTTACTTTGTAAAGTTGTTGATTTGAAAAGTTTGCTCCTCAACTTAGGATATGAGATGAATGAATGGTGTGAAGGAGCAATAGCCTTGTTTTTTAGCTAAAATTTTCTAACTTAATACATCTAGGCTCAAACCGAATCAAACCACGCTGAATTGATTTGATTCAGCTCGATTTGGTTTTGAATCTAGTTTGATTTGGTTTTAACAAAAAATAGTCAAAACTGACTAAAGTGGCCATTTCCTCACTATTAGGAGAAACAAATTCAATAGTCTAAGGGGGCCATGTAAAGAATAAAGATAGTTCCGAAGGTAATAAGAGACAAACTTAATCGTAAATGAAGGGAAGAAGAGTCTGAAGCTTGTTTATTTATATAATGGATCTCTTATATTATATTGTTACGTAACATGAAAATTAAATTCCATTTCATATGCAAATAGTTCGTATATCCAATTTTGTTAGGGTTGACTCTGCCCTTTTGGTTACTTGGTTTGGTAGGAGGGGAGGGATAAAAATTAGATTTGCCGTTAATAGTAGGGGGTTTTTAGAGGGAGAGGTAGAGTGAGAGGAGGGGAAGAGAGGGTGGGGACACCACAAAATGAACTAAAAAGTTAAAGAGAAAAGAATCTCTTCGAATTGATAGCACACAAGAGGAGAGAGAATATAAGCTATAAAAGCATGCATCTCTCATTCTGTGCTCTCCAACCAAATATAAAAGCTTAAAAGAGATGTCCATCCCTCTACTTCATTGCACTTCCCCTCACCTCAGCTTCCCTCATTAACCCCTCTACCAAACCATAAAAGTTCTAACCAGTATACACAAATGAAATCCTTTTAGTCGACATTGACCAAAAGAGACCGCTTCCTCATAGGTTTAATAACTGGGGAACTTTTCACATAGCCCTTTTGCATTTTATTTATCTCACACAACTCCTTGAACTTCGGGTCATCTCACAAAACCCCTTTGAGTTTTGACTTTTCTCATCGGGCTCTCCTATATTTAATTAGCAAATACATAAAGCTATTTTAAGAAAGAAAAAAATCCATAACTTTCAGAAGGACATGCGTTGTCTATAAATAGTAAATGATAAAATTTAAACTTTTTTCTCTTAAGAACATTTTAGACTTTTTAGTTATTTACAAATTACAGATTTGGGGTTCCGGTAAGAAAAGGTTGAAAAAGTTCAACAGGGATTTGGGAGACACTCCAAAGTTTAGAGCGTTGTGGGGATTAGGCCAAGTTTAGGGGGTTATAAGTAACATGCATCAAGGTCAGGGAGTTATGTGAAGTTAACCCCTTCCTCGTATCCACTCTTTCGCAATCGAGGCGGCGGCAAACTCTTAAAACTTTCACCGTTAAAAAAAATACCTTGAGGAGGAAGAAAGAAGACCCAATGAGGTTCGCAGTTTCACCGTCCTCCAAAGGCTGCAGCGGCAACGGCAGAGCTCGTGCAGGGGTTCTCTACGCCGGCGGCAGCAGCAGCGTCTCGATCGAGACTCCATCTCTTCTGATCTCGACTCGCAAGGGTTTGCCCAGTTTCATGTCTAGGGATTTAATGGCCTCTCTCCCTCTCCCTCACTCTCGCCTCCTCCACGTCAGCCCCCTCAACTTGTGAGTTTCTCTTTCTTCGTTACTTGTGAACGGCACTTGTTCGATGAAATGCCACTGAGAAAGTTTCGTTTTTTAGGGGTTTTTCTCTAACCCCATGGTTATATGCTGATGGGGTATGTGCACTTTTTGATACCCAAAGTTTACACCAGTTTTTAACTCTGATACCCTAATACCCTAAACTTTTTTCCCAACAGTTTGATACCTCAAAGTTTACACCTTTTTGAACTTTGATACCCTAAACTTTTGTTTTTGACACTTTGATACCTGACGTTTGGGGGTATCAAAGTTAAATTTGGGGTATCAAAGTTAAATATGTGTACACTTTGGGGGTATCAAAGTTAAAAAATGTGTAAGCTTTGGGGTATCCAAGTGCAAATAACCCTTTGTTTTTTTTAACCCAAAGGTTACTTGCACTATAATACCCCTACGTTTTACCTTTTTTCAAACTTTGATACCCAAGGGATTTGAGGTTTCAAAATGTCAAATAGAACTTCTAGGTATCAAAGTAATAAAAAGGCGAAACTTTGAGGTAGTAAAGTGCAAATACGAAACCTAAGTCTAGCTACTGATACACCAGCCACTTCCAAAATCAGTTTTAGCCTAAGATATCCACACTGAATTATTTTTAAACCTAAACTATAGAACCTCAGACCCGAATATAGCTACGACACCAATTATAGCGACTGCAACATCGGTACATCAAATGAGATAGAAACTGGGTTTATGTTATTTAATATGGATATTTTGTGTTTAAGAATGGTTTTGGAATTGAGTGGGGTTTAAATTGTTGCAATATTAGTGTTTATGAACAAACAACCCTTTTCTTTATGGTTTTGTGGAGATTCGGTCATGATGAAGGTCTTTCATACAAGGTTATAGAAAGCACTGGGCGGCCTAGGCGTCGGACCCAGTGCCTAGGCCTGGGCACCTAGGCGGGGCCTAGGCATTTTCCTATTTTTAATTTTTTAATTACAATCAATGTTATTGAAAGCGCTAGGCATGGCTAGGTGCCAAATTGGTACCTAGCGCCTATGCTTTAGGCCTAGGGGCATCTCTTTTTTTGTTTAAGTGGTGACGGAAGAGGTTTTGCTAAAGGTTGAAGGAGTTAGAGGAGGTGTTCATAGTCAGCGAAGGAGGCTGGAAGAGTTTGGAGGAGGTTAAAGGATGTTAAGGTAGCAACAGAGGAAATCACGACCAAGACTTGGGGGTGCAGTTCACATAAACCGTCTCCGCTCCTCCAGGTGCTCTCAAGACCTGGGCTGGCGGAGCCTAGGCAGCCTAGGTACCACCTAGGCCGAGGCGGGAGCCTAGGCATGCTAGGCGGGAGCTTTTTAAAACATTGATTTTATATGTGACTGAGCTGTGGGTTTGTTTGATTTTCTTCAAAAGATAGTAAATGTCTTACTATTATTAAAATGCATGTGTGCATGAGTGTCAGTTGCGAATTACTCAATTTCGCTTGAATGCAATGTCTTGTTATCGTGCTTCAGTCCTTAGCTTTTTGGTAGCTATATTCATCTCTAAGGTACAGATTGAAGATTTGAAGACAAAATGAAGCTATTTTATGGAAATTACAAAAAAACCTATTTTTCTCCAATAATCTCTTTAAAAAAAGGCTATTTGGAGATTTATTAATCATGGATATTTATCTAATTTTATTTTAAAATAGAGAGCTTAATGTATAATACACACTCATATTTGTGATTTTAAAATTTTGAAACATTTGGTGATAACTTGCTGCAAATTTTACTCAATCGGCACAAATGCATTATCTTGCTGGAGTGTTTCAATTCTTAGCTTTTGGCTATATTTCTATTCGTCTCTAAGTTTACAGATTGTAGGACAAAACAAACTAGTTTGTAACAGAAAGTACCTAAATATTCATAATATTTGATTATACTGAGGGGTAACTTTACCTCAAGCCTTAATTTTACAATTGTTTGTTCACTGTAGTGTTGAATGCCCATCAATGAAGACTATTTCTAGTATTGGAGGGTTGCACCAGATGGTAGGACTTCAGGATTTTTTCTTTGTAGCTTCTGCAAGAGATTCGGTTCAAAGTCTTCCAGAAAGTGGAGCGACTAACAAGCTCGGAGCTTCCTTTGAAACGCCTAGTGGCCGTCGTCTGGTATTGTTGTTATATTTATTTGTATATTAGTTATGCTATTGTTATCTATGTTTCATTTTCTAATGTCGTCTCATCAGGTAAAACCTTCAGATTACATGGAGATGATTTCTTCCTTGAAACCCAACTTGTGGGCTAGTTTGGCAGATGAGGTGCCTGCTTGGGTTACTGAGAAGAGAAATAAGGCTTCTGTAGATCGAACCATCCGCTGGCTTGATGATTGTCTTTCTTTAGACAAGGTTTGTAAGACTGGATTATCATTAATGTTGACAATTCTTACTTTTATAGGATATAATGCAATTAGAGGATGATTATAGAGGATGGGTTTGTGCTTCATTTTCGCCTTGTTTGGTTACATTGCATGTTATTGAAATTGCCTTTTTTTCCCCTTTTATGCCGTTATTTGCAATTTTGCATTGAAAACTGACTTGTAATACTTTTATTCCTGAAAGTTTGATTTGTGGGTAGTTCAATGATGGGATTTTCCCCTACATTAGGGTTATAACAGCGTGACTTATAATACTTTTGTCAGCAATGAGAGGGGCTTATGCAATGGACGATGGTTAACTTCTTTTTTTTTGGACTAAGTTTAGTGATACAATGTGTATTGATTCCTTCGACTTTTGTGCATTAACCAACCCCGTGCTGCATTACAGCTATTTAGTCATTTTTTTCTTATCCTTTTTACCCCTTTCTCCTTTCTGTCATTCTCTCTTTTCAGAAATTGACTTTACTTCAGGTTTGGCTGTTACACACACACACACACACACACACACACACACACACACACACACACACACACACATATATATATATATATATATATATATATATAATGAATGACAGCAGATTATCGAATCCGTTATTCTATTTATTCTTTTTTCTCTTCGTTCTATAGTTCTCAGCTTGCGAGTTCTGCCGAGACTAGGAATCCACCAAAACTGGGGTCACCTGATTCTGATATAAACTCAATGAGCTTCTAGTGAATAACATTTCTTGAAGTTTGAAGTTTTGATCTTTTAATCCGGACAGTGAAGATCTGGATACCCTTAGCTTGATATGGTCTATTAAACTAATGTCTACAGAACCTTCAATAATTGTCAACTATATCTGGCTTGTATAACTTGATAACTGTGGAACTTCATTTGATGTTACATAATGGTAGGAAACTTTCATAATTTGTTTAGTATTATGCCCAAAATATACTGCATGTGTTGTACTTTTCTATTCAAAGCTGGCAACCAGCTTCTTGTAGTAATTATTGAAGATCAGGCAGGTGGGACATCTATCTTGGGATCGATTGTTGGAGGATCTAACGTAGAAGAAAGGAAGCGTTGTGCAATTGAAGTGGCATTGCGAAATGTATCAGGTAGCTTTTGCTCTTCATGATTCATTTATGTAAACTGATGCTATAAATGTATTGCAAGAACTTTATTTCTCTAAACCTTTCTTTATGTCAGCATGTGCGTGGAGCCATTTGTAAAGTGTGCTTGGTGATTCAAAGTGACAAATAGCAGCAAATTGAATATAATTTATTATGCTTTTTATCTGTATTATTATTCTTGACACTAGACAAAGTTAAATATAATCTAAATTAAGCATAGTTATGACAACCAGCCACTTAGATGGGATAAGCCATGCTAATGGTAATTATGCCGTTAATTTCAATTCAATATCTGTGAGTATTAGCTTCCTTTTGATCCTAGTTGTTACCATTGTTGTGGTCTCTTTTGTTTTGTAAAATCTCTGCTTGATTTAGGTTTCTGGATTGGAGGTTTTGGGCAAGGAGAAAGTATGGAGGAGCGATCTGCTTTGCTTAACATTGTTATGGTAAGAGAGCAAATTCAATTTTGTGCTGAAATGGCAAGTGAAACCTGAAAATGCTTAAGTTGCATAGACTGAGTGAGCAGTTTCAGCTCTAAGACCTAATATTTCATAACAATCATATGCCCTGTAATGCCCTAGTTAACATGCTAGAAAAGTAGAAAGACCTGAATTTCTCATGATAATATCTGGAAATATTGTTTTTCCTACACCATGATTCATGTAGCTGGACTAAAAAAATTTCCAGTACATATATGTTGGCTAGGGGATATTTGAACTTACGCTTGGCCTTATGGAAAAGAAAAAAAATAAAAATAAAGCATTCAAAATCTCATGCTCTAAATGTGTGCAAGATACTAGGAAAAAGAATCAAGATAATACTCAAGGAAACATCATATCTACATGCTAGATGCAGTCATGGTTTGAGGCTTTACCATATTAAGGGAAATGTGAGAGAGAAGCTAAATGATGGCAGTGGAAATGGAAATATATTTTATGTTGGCTAAGTGTAAATGACGTTTTGAGTTTTATTCTTGAATCATCTGTGACTGTGAGTATTGCATTTAACACACAATAAAACTCATCGACCATGGTAGTGTGATATTCTTTATGGACTGTTATGGTAGCGGTTAAGAGTTGAATTGTCCAGAGCTATAAATTTCTAAACTTTGGTAAATTGGATGGATGAAGTTCCAAGTCTGGATTTGGATACTTCTGGATCACATCCCAGAATTTATGATATAAACACCGCATGCACCCTTAAGCATGCTTGAGCAGTATGGATGGTGTGAACTATTCTAGAGACAGCATAGGTGATGGAAATTAACTCACAACTAGGAACTAACAGTTTACTGGATTTCAGTAGGCAATCCAGAGATTAGCATCATTTTTAATTTTTCTAGGACAAATTATATCTAATTCATTGTATTTTGTGTGATGTTTTCAGGACAGCTTACCTAAGGAGAAATTGCGTTATGTTTCTGGGCTTGCACTTCCAGGTACAAGTTACTGTAACTTATGCTCAAGAACTTATAGCACTACTCTATGGATGAGTTTGTGCCTGAAGTTATACTTTTTCTTTCTTTGCATACTCACTGATCTTCCCAGTTTCGGAATTATTTCTTCCCTAAGACTTATCTCAAGTAAATATTTGGAGAAATCTTATGGAATCATCACCTCTCCTCGATGATGTTATCACAGTCAATAAAAATCCAGTTTAAAATTGAAATTCATATTCCATATTGACGTCTATCTTAGCTTCATACTTTCTTTCAGATCTCCAGTGAAAGCATAGATGCACGTCTTTCGAATTATAACAATGTTTTTAATTAGTTCTTATCCTTTCTTGTCTCTTGTAGAAGAGGTCTTACAGGGTGTGGCTGCTGGTATTGATCTCTTTGATTCCACGTATGTAGCTAAATGCATTGTAACGGTTAATTACTTAATCATATTGCTAAAGTTCAGCTTCTACTTTCAAGAAGCTCTTTATAGTTTGTGAGCATGAATTTAGGTACATTTACCATCTGACACTTGGAGGCTTTGCTCTTATCTTCCCACTTGACATACTTGAGATTAACTCTGCAAATGAACAATCTAGTGATATCGGTAGTGACTGCACCAAAATAAACCTACGAGCAACAATTTACAGGTGAGTGATTTCAACTATTTGTAAATTTTAAAAAAAAAATGACAATAATAAAAGAAGAAGAAGAAGAGAAAAATCTTAATAAATGGCTCTAAAATGATCTTGTTATAACGATAAGTAGTCTAAGATTGTTACTTAAGCAACTTTTTGCTCTTGTTCTTGATTCCTATGCAGGAAAGATACATCGCCTATTGTAGACAATTGCACCTGTTTCACCTGCAAGAATCATACTAGAGCTTACATCAATCACCTGCTTAATGTTCATGAAATGCTTGCTCAGATTTTATTAGAAATGTAAGTGGTTCTTCAACCTGGAAGTTTTTCCGTCATAAAACTCTATTTCCGGTTATACTTGTGTCCATTCTAACATGCTTTCTACATGTTCAATGCAGTCACAACACTCACCACTATATGGGATTTTTCCAGTTGATAAGGGAAGCAATCAAGCATGGCAAATTTGATACTTTTCGCCAAAAATTTATTGAAGGCAGACGTGCACATATTACTTCTGCTGCAGTATGCTTGTGAGATCCCATGGCTTTCGCTCGGAACAAGCTCCTATTATCATCAAGAAAATAGTAGTTAGGTCTTTGGTTACTATATTAGTTTTGCTTCTGCGTAACCCTAGTGTGTAAACGTAATATGGTAACATTGAAAAGGCATTAATTTTGGTACTGAACACAGTGCCTTAGAACAGTTCCTTGCCTTCAGTTGACTGCAACTCAAATTGTATTATTAACTTATTATTTATGACATTCGCAACATTTTCTGACCTCTGTTTTCTGGTTCCATTTCTTCGAAGTCACTGCTGGATATTCTCTGCTTCCAATCACTCTTCTTAATTGGATCTGCTGAAAAGGAGCTTTAATGCTTGACATTGTTGAGAAATAATTCTGATGAAGATCAAAGTGCAAGTTAGGGAGTCCGAGTCCTGCAAGCGTCCAACTATATAAAAAAGGGTTAACTGCGTATTAGGCTCCTTGTACTACTGTTCAATTGCGGATAGACCCCCTTATGTTCTATTGTTGCCAATAACCCCACGAGAGAAATATTAACTCCTTTACCCTTAGAGAGAGAAAATTGTTTTTTTTCGTACTCAGGGGTTTATCTGCAATAATAGAACTACATAGAGTATATCTGCAACTGGGTGATAGTACGGGTCTGTCCGCAATTAACCAAAAAGGAAAGGGGAAAAAACAGAAAAAGAAAAAAGAAAAATCCTCCATCTTCTTGAACTAGAAATTCACAAGGACAAATTACATCCAAGCATTAAACATGTGTATATGATTCACATTTCCATAATTGAAATCTGATTAAAACAGAAAGGAATTTACATTTAAAAAATGGTTAACCTTTCTTGCTGTCAATAAGATACAACTCTCTAACATTTAATCGTGATATTTGTTTTCCAAACTTAAAAAACTGACACCTGCGTGGATCACTGGATGCCGTAGCAGTTGACATACAAAATAAATAGGAAGCTAGCTCTCTTTGGAGTATGTCTGAAATAAATAGGACAAGATCTTCTTGTAGTCACCTATCTTAACCCCAGTATTCGGATCGACTAAATAAGGTATCTGCAGAGCATAAAACAAAAAGTGTTAAAAGACATTACAAATTCATAGCGTATACAAGCATTTTCTGCCTATTTATGCTTAATAATTAGACAATATGCAAAATTCCAATGTAATGCTTGACTGATTTTCTCTTTCTAATAGAGTAGACGCTTGAGATTATTCGTGTTGGACACAAAAGGGATCATTTGGAAATATTTGATGAAACAGTAACACAAAGGTAAAAGTAAAACCATATTGATAGAATGCTGCAAAGCTTAGTTAACCTCCTAATAAAGCTTCCCCTCTCTTCACAGGACTTGTATGAGTGTTTTCTTTTAGCAGTTATCAACTTATAGACGCTCTTAGATCATTTGTTTTCTGGTTAAGAAACACGAGGGTAAGGTGAAAACGATTATGAAATATGAGAAGTATTCTGCGGTCAAAGTTTGATATCAAATGAGGAATTTGGGAATACATGTCAAGAAAACGCTAATGGAGGTGCATAAGATAATTACCTCCTTGGAACTTGATTCTTTGATGAGCAACTCATACTTCGATGACCCTTCTCCCACATTATGGAGAATGTAGGGCAGTTCTAGTTCACAGAGCGCTTCACGAACTATTCTTGCATACTAAAAAGGAAAAAAAGTAGGAAATGGTGAAAATTACTTTATACGGGATTTCAATTAGAGAAGGCAGAAAAAATTACCGCATTGTTTTCATATGAAAAAAGCTCCAGCAACTTTGTTGGTGCATCAGGTTTTGCTCTTTCCCATGTTGTCATCCCTCTTCCTGCTCGAAGTAGAGTAGGTACCCATCCTGTCAAAACTGTGCTGCATTATAGGGGGGGGGGGGGGGGAGACCCTCCCCACCCCCAACTTCCAAATTAAAACACAAGACTTCTAGCACACAGAAATTAGCACATTGGAACGTTAAACATATGCAACTTTCATAAATTACCAATATGGTTAAACAGAAAATATAAGATGGTAACTACGGGATTAAGAGAACAATGATGTGGGTGACAATCTGAGGATACTGATGCAGCAAACTCTACAAATAAATTTGGGCAATACAGCTTCAATTAATGAATCATTAGTTACCTTTCCAAAAGCCCAAACGAAGCATTTCTTCCTTGACCATACTGTTTGAATAAATATTTTACTATATCACCTACAAATGTATCGTAGAAGGATATAAAATATCAGTACAAAGCCACAAAGCAGTTACTTTAGTAGAAGTAAACTGTAAAAGGATTGGTGTGAAAGATTCCAATGAGGCAAGAAATTATTTGTTAAAGACACAAGAAACACCACAGTTTGATAGCTCACCACTTTCATACAACGAAACACCAGTATTTAAGTCAACGAGAAAGGGAAACCTGCACAAGCACTGTTCAAAAGTGAGTGGTTATGCACTTGAGGTAACATATTGCTAATTGCAGATAACCATATACTGCTAAGTTGTATCAAAAGTAAACACTTCAATGATAGCTTGGCACATATTCCTTCAAGTATATGAACTTTTAATACAAAATAGCAATCAGAATGTCAAAAGTAACTACAACACTTGAGACCAACAAAGTACAGATACTTGTAAAAATTTCGGTGAGAAATTCAAGTTGCAATCATGAAAATTGCAACATGTCACTCCCTTTAGAAACTTATTTCATTACTATGCATATTTGAATACTTACTGCTCCTGACCGCCAATTTTACGAACGATTTCTCTGTGTCTTACTGATCCTTTTGGACATGGATAGACCTGAAAGAATGCAACAGAGAAGCCCATCACAAAACAAATGTAAGCAGCCTGAAATCAGCGGTCTCTAATAAGTATGTTCACTAGGACACTAACCTGATAAAAGTTAATAGAAATATATGCTGAATAGAACTTCGACCATGCATCACTTGGGAAGAGAAATAAAGCAAATTCATCATGCATGAGAAATGCATGCCTAAGTTAATGTTTGATAGCTTTGCTAAACATATTCTTATATGAATATAAGATGTAAATCTCAACTGCCCGGTTGGTTACCTCTGCAGAAAGATCCAGCTCGGTCATAGCTTCCCGCACTCTTCGACAGAAAGGGCATGCTTCTGTTCACAAAATTAATGTTAAAAACTTTGATGCTGTATTATTGTATATGAAACATGACAAGTACTGTCATGAAATGTCTAAACGGGAGTGATTTTTTCATATCAACACTCATCAAAGGAAAGAACATCTAAGGAGATAATGAACAGTACAGATACTATCTGTTTAAGATAATTGCACGAAAGTAGACATTAATGGGTAAAGATGCCCAAAATATAAGATTTATATTTGAAAGAAGTTTTATATTAATCATAATAACACTTTTAAAAGAGAAAACAGGCAGAGAAGCAGCCAATCCTGAGAAGGCGAAAGGTAATTCAAAGAAGAAATAGCAAGTTTCGCATGTTTTCTTATTTATACTTTACAAATTTAATCATATATAAAGTAACAAAGGAAAAATATAAAATCTAGTTTAGTCATGAATCCACAACGTATATGTAAGCTAATAAAGCTAGATGCTATTATTTCCAATAATACTTAATTATAGACTTCAATTCTGTCATATCTTATGTTAGAAACAATTAGAGAAGGAATACAAGATTTATATAGGCGAAATAAGATCTGGAGTTATGTCACTGCTCACCAGCAATTAGTTACTAGTGTATATGTATCATAAGCAGTAAAGGCGTACCCAGCAATTGGAGAAGGAATACACGAGAAAGCAATCCAAACTCATTTTAGGCAAAAGCGTACTCCGATAATGCTCGAAGTATCTAGCATATATCAATTTATATTTTATTTTCCTTGTCATATTTGTTTCACTTAATCATTTAATGAATGTTAAATAAAAGTACAGTTTTGAGTATGAAAAGGGAATTATTTGATAATACTTGTACTAAGATCCCACTATAGTAAAAATTCCCACAAGCAATAAAAAGTGTACCAAATTCATAAAGTTGCAACTTTGGTGGATTTGTAGTGGAATCTAAGCTCTGAGTGGTGCCAATTGAGGCTCTCGATCCCCAAGGAAGCCTTGCCAGACTAGATAAAGATGATGTTGCAACCTATTAGTAGAAAAAAAGGTCAGTATTGGAAGCATCAAAATTTGCAACCAATAGAGGACAAGTGCGGTCCCAGTATCAGACTTCACTAAATTGCAGTTGAATAATTCAATGCTCAAGATTATTTCTGGTAAGCTTTAAAGGTTAAAATTTATAAACAGATAAACATTTTTCACCATCATTAAAGAAACAGATAAAAGAAACTAGTAACATGTATAAGATGAAATCTCTATAAAACACATGAACGAAGACACCTTATCATCATAAGAAAACGGAAATTTTACAAATCCTCCTCGGTCATGAACTTGAGCATATCATCATGGCATATAAGGACCAGAAAAGATAGACACGCCTACTGTTTATCCTAAACCGTTATTATATGCTACTAGTAAGTAAGCACAACAACACCTATAAAATTTGCTTTCCAACTACTTTGTAAGGCTTACACAAGCTGAATTTGTTTGCAGGAGACTCTTCATTAACATTTACATTTTTGACTTGAACTGTATCATGTGGCTTAATCATGCTACATCTGGTGCACTTAGCAAAACTGAGCTGACAGAAAAAAGTGAATCATGACTATGTAAAATTTTAAGGATGCAACTAATGTTTGTGAAAAAAAAATCTTAAAGATGGAAGCCCGATAGATTAATTGCCATGAAATATTAATACAATGGAACACATAAAATATTAAAGGGTGGGAGCCTACCTCTAAAAGATCATTCCTTTCTTGTGAAGGATCTCCTCCCTGTAACCAACAAAGCATAAACAGAAAATAATAAATATAGGGTTATTTAGTTATATAGGAGGAAAAAAAAGGAGGGCATGAATTTATAATGGATCACTATGTATAAGACAAAGCATGATCAAAATGTTTGTTAATCAAGAAAAGTTAGGCTTGTTCCAACTACAGAAATTTTTATAAGCATTATTTAAAATCTAAAGTTATTCTCTCACCAAATTGGAAATATTTTTTAGAAAAAGAAAAAAAAATCTTTCTTATCCCATCCCAATCTTTCCAACTTGACTCTTCCCTTCTAAGAATCACTACTTTTCTTCTTATTCAAAATAAATATATAAATAAAGTTATGACGTAGTTCATTTTTACGGTATTTTTTTATTTGTTTTTTTTCTGTAAAGAATTATGTAGGAGTTCTCTATACCTACTTCCATGTCTAATATTCATCTAAAATAAAATCTAAAGCATAGGCAATATAATATCCATATTTCAATGCAACCCATATCTACAGCCAGAACATAACATTTTCAATATGGTTATACCTAAAATCATAAATAATACTAGCACAATATTGCCATACAACAGTCATTTAAGTTTCCAACTCTCCTATCCATAGATGTCTGGAAAGTGGGACCCTATAGAGAACCACTACCCGGGTTCAATCGTCCCGTAATGCTGTCCTCTAGCGATTCAGGTTGTGTATCCAGTGACCTGACTTAGAACTCAAATTAGTTAATATTTTGAAAAGAAAAACAACCATTTTCAGAAACGCATACCATAATTGCAACTTGAAAATTATTTTATCATTGGCGATCGTTGAATTTGACTCTTGTAGAAAATTGTACATCAAGGCACGTAGATTCCTAAATTTAAAAACCGAGCTTAAAGCGCACCACGTTCCCTAACGTACCATATAAGCCCAAATCCTTGTACCCGGCGAACCGGGTTCCATGCAACTATGCTACTACATCATATAGCTAATTATACCTTGATTAAGGCTATCATGATTGGGTCCTTCTAAACTAAGTTGTAAGCTAATATAACTTCTTCCAGTACACCCATATGTGAATTTGGCTATTGGCATAGAGAACTGCCTTTCTTCTCACAATTAAACATCAAAATTATTACTATTACTAAAAAGGATTGAAGTGCTTACACCAAAGAACTTTAGTAGAGGGCAGAGAACGGAAAGGAAACTGCTTGCTGCTGGGCTCCCAGTGCTTTGAGAAATTGGAGGGTTTTGGATAGAATCATCCTCAATCCTCGCAGATTTTGCATGGAATCTTCTCTTCTCGGGGAATCTTAAGAGGCCAGCTGGAGATTTTGTTCTAGAGAATGGAATCTTTGAGTGTTGACAAGGGAATCCTTTGGGAGCCTCTGAGAGAGGAAAGGGGTGAGCAAGTGAGAGAAATAACATTATGCTTTTGCGGTGTGAGACAGAGAGAGAGAGAGAGAGAGAGAGAGAACCAAGTGTTTGATGATATTTCTAGTGCACGCGAAAATGACAGTTATTTTAGATATTAGTCCCTCCAATCTTCAATAATTCCATCTTACGTTTCAAATCTTTAAAATTGCTCATAAGTCCCTCAAATCCCAAAGATCTTGCAAATTGGTCCCTAGATGATCAAAATGTCCTCACCCCACAATAAAAGGAAAAAAAACGAAACCATGTGCTCACAATAACATAAGCATCAAGACAACTTACAAGAATATATAGACACGGATAAGATACAGAGAAAACTTATTACTATAAAGTGAACATGAGAAAATTACAGAAGATTAAAAAATTTGCAGGCATTACATTTATGATTTGAAAATTTTGGTTTTATTTAAATAACTTTGTGCCTGAGCACCGTGGGTGACTCAGATGGCTGGGAGATTCCAATATTGCTTCCACAATATTTGGAGCTCAAGACAATAAATTTACACAAACCTATTTATATCTTATTTTAAAAGTTTAAATCTTTGATGATATTTTGTCAATATTCATATTCTATCCTTAATATCACTTTATTATTTCATCCTTTTTTTTGGAGAAAACATTTATTTTTGCATCCCTTTTCATTGGCAAGAGAATC
>JBAKGM010000412.1:3485307-3505109 GCA_037177215.1 Asparagus racemosus | reverse complement strand
TACAGAAGATTAAAAAATTTGCATGCATTACATTTATGATTTGAAAATTTTGGTTTTATTTAAATAACTTTGTGCCTGAGCACCGTGGGTGACTCAGATTGCAGGGAAATTCCAATATTGCTCCCACAATATTCGGAACTCAAGACAATAAATTTACACAAACTATATCTTATTTTAAAAGTTTAAATCTTTGATGATATTTTGTCAATATTCATATCCTATCCTTAATATCAATTTATTATTTCATCCTTTTTTTTTTGGAGAAAACATTTATTTTTGCATCCCTTTTCATTGGCAAGAGAATCTTAATTAGGGAGAGCCACAATCAGAGTGGCAACCTGATTTCGAATCACAGAGGACCCCTCTAAGAGGCTTGCATTTCGCAACACCAGGTAAATACGACCCTGTGAATCAAATTCAGTCCGGATTTAAAATGGATACATCCGAACTAGCTAGGCCACCTACTAGCATGTTTTGCATCCGTGATCATCAAAACACTGAAATAGGTAGGATTCGATGAGTGGCCCAACCCATACTAAAGCGGGTTTCTCACTTCTTCAGATCCTCACCCACGAACCGGACCCGCTTCATTTATAAAGAAAAAACCGACAAAGAATCAATTAAGGACAAATTTTCAAAACCAACCTTTTTGAAACTTTATTTTCAAAAATCAACCTATTTATCTTTTATTTAGCATTTTCGACCCAGTTTCAGCCAGGTGGCTGAAAATTGGGTCGAAAATGCTAAATAAATTGTAAAAACATCACAGAATTTAGAATCCCGTGAATTTTCACTCTTAATTAACCACCGCTGATCAAAATTGCATGGAGCAAGGGAAGGATTAGTCCTGGATAATTAAGTGTTAAACTTCACGGGATTCTAAATCACTTGAAGTTTTTATTTATTATTTTCAACCCAGTTTTAGACAGCTGGCTGAAACCAGATCGAAAATGCTAAATAAATGATAAACATGTCGGTATTTGAAAATAAAGTTCAGATAGGGTTGGTTTTGAAAATTTGTCCAATCAATTAAATAAAAACTGATGTAAAGCCAAAAACCCTAGCTTTGCTCTCTATCCAAGACGGCTACTGGCTTCGTTTACCCTACTCACCCGCCTCCATCGACCCGCCCTCCAATCTAGGGTTTTGCTCTCATCCCTATCCCTCTTCAGGTCTGTCAATTTCTCCTTTACTTGAATTTGATCAGCTATTGAAATAGATTCAAATTTGCGTTTTTATGAGATTTGGCGTGAAAAGTTAGGAGTTTTTTGTGCTGGGTTTTTTTGGATCTCTATTAGTATTAAAGATTGAGTATGAGTTTGTTTAGAGGTTGGGGTCTTTATGAGGTTAGCTTCGTTCTGTTTGAAATTTATGATTAATATTTTAATTTTTGTGGGTATGTTTTTGGATTCTATTGAAAAGGTCATCGTTTGGTTAGATGCCATGGAAATTTTAGTTTTGGCTGTTAAATTTCGGGGGTTTAGCAAATAGAAAAGACTTCTTTGAGGATGACTTTGATCAAAACTTAAACTTTTGCTTTTAAAGAAGAAGTCGTTTTTAGAAATTTTAGTTTCTGCGTACCTAGATTCTTTTGCAGTTTTTTGATTGACTGCCCAATTAATGAGCAAATTATAGTTTTTCTACTCCTTTTATTTTATACACAGGTACCACATTGTTCGTAAGATGTCATCAAATGCTGAGACAGGGAGGAGCTTTGCTAGAAGAGACCAGCTTCTCAAGATACAAGCAGAGGCCCAAAAGAGATGGGAGGATCATAAAGTTTTCGAGGCTGAATCTCTCAGCACACCTCCGAGGCCTGGCGAGAAGTTCTTTGGCAACTTCCCTTATCCGTACATGAATGGTTCTCTCCATCTTGGCCATGCATTCTCGCTGTCAAAGTTGGAGTTTGCTGCAGCCTATCATAGGCTTTGTGGTCGGAATGTCCTGTTGCCATTTGCTTTTCATTGCACTGGAATGCCCATCAAAGCTTCTGCAGACAAACTTGCCAGGGAAATTCAGCAGTTTGGAAATCCACCAATCTTTTCATCTTTGGAGGATGTCGAGATTGTAGAAGAAGTTGCTGAGGATAATGCTCAAGGCGGACAACAAACGTACAAGAGTGCGAAGTCCAAGGCCGCTGCGAAATCCGGTGGAGATAAGTATCAGTGGGAGATAATGAAAAGCTTTGGCCTTCCTGACAGTGAGATAGCTAAGTTTCAGGATCCATATCACTGGTTGAGCTATTTCCCTCCATTAGCGAAAGAAGACCTCAAAGACTTTGGAATTGGTTGTGATTGGCGCCGGTCATTTATTACCACAGATATGAACCCTTATTACGACTCTTTTGTTAGGTGAGAGCGTATTTGGTATTTGGATTTATCTTCTTATTAATGACCTAGTGAATGATTCATGACTGGTCTTTCTATTTTTTAACTAGAATAGAAATGATCCATAAAGTAATTTGCATTCCGAAATGCCCATAATGTAGTGTTTGAATCCACTGAGCAGTCTCAGTATGTAAATTTTTTATATGCATTTTAATTTCTTATTATGACTTTTTTGTTAGGTGGCAGATGACGAAGTTGAAGAACATGGGCAAGGTTGTGAAGGATGTGAGATATGCGATCTATTCTCCATTCGATGGTCAGCCATGTGCTGATCATGATAGGGCATCTGGTGAAGGTGTCCAGCCTCAAGAATATCTGTTGATCAAGATGGAGGTTATCCCTCCTTTCACTTCAAAGTTGAAGCCTTTGGAGGGTCGAAAAGTTTTCCTTGCAGCTGCAACATTGAGGCCTGAAACTATGTATGGGCAAACTAATTCTTGGGTTCTTCCAGATGGTAAATATGGGGCATATGAGATCAATGAAACTGATGTTTTTATTATCACTCAGAGGGCTGCACTTAATCTTGCATACCAGAAGTTGTCGAGGGTTCCAGAGAAGCCTACTTGCTTGTTGGAGCTGACTGGCCATGACCTTATTGGGTTGCCATTGAAATCTCCTCTTTCTTTCAATGAAGTTATCTACTCGCTGCCCATGCTTACTATCTTGACAGATAAGGGTACGGGTATTGTGACTAGTGTCCCCAGTGATTCACCCGATGATTACATGGCAATGCTAGATTTGAAATCAAAACCAGCTCTCAGGTCAAAGTTTGGGGTTAAGGACGAATGGGTGTTGCCTTTTGATGTCATACCCATAATTAACATTCCAGAATTTGGTGACAAGGCGGCAGAGAAGGTCTGTGTGGATCTGAAAATTAAGAGCCAAAACGACAAGGAAAAGCTTGCAGAGGCAAAGAGATTGGCCTATTTGAAAGGTTTCACGGAGGGTACTATGCTGGTAGGGGAGTTTAAGGGGATGAAAGTTGAGGATGCGAAACCATTGGTAAGAAATTCTCTTCTTGAGAGTGGCCTGGCAGTCAAATACAGTGAACCTGAGAAGAGAGTCATGTCAAGATCAGGTGATGAGTGTGTCGTAGCCCTTACAGATCAATGGTACATCACCTATGGTGAGCCCGAGTGGAAAAATAAAGCAGAAGATTGTTTGGCTGGTATGAAACTTTACTCTGATGAAACTCGGAATGGTTTTGTGCATACATTGGGCTGGTTGAATCAGTGGGCATGTTCTCGCTCTTTTGGCCTCGGTACTCGTATTCCTTGGGATGAGCAGTTCCTTGTAGAGTCTCTTTCTGATTCAACTCTTTATATGGCATACTATACAGTTGCTCATTTACTGCAAAAGGGTGACATGTATGGTTCTGATACTTCTTCAGTGAAGCCAGAGCAGATGACTTATGAGGTATGGGATTATATTTTCGGCGGCGGGCCAATTCCCAAATCAGACATTCCCCCCTCTATTTTGAGCAAGATGAAGCAAGAGTTTGAGTACTGGTATCCCTTTGATCTCCGTGTATCGGGCAAAGATCTTATTCGGAACCACCTCACATTTTCCATTTATAACCATACTGCTCTTCTCCCCAAACACCAGTGGCCTCGTGGTTTTAGATGCAATGGGCATATCATGCTCAATTCAGAGAAGATGTCCAAATCCACCGGAAACTTCCGGACCCTTCGGCAGGCAATTGAGGAGTTCTCCTCAGATGCTACTAGATTTTCTCTTGCTGATGCTGGTGATGGAATGGACGATGCCAATTTTGTGTTCGACACTGCAAATGCTGCTATATTGAGGCTTACTAAGGAAATTGCATGGATGGAGGAGATAATAGCCGCTGAATCATCTCTGAGGGTGGGCCCGCCGTCCACTTACGCTGATCGAGTGTTTGCCAATGAGATAGATATTGCAGTGAAGAGTACTGAAAGGCATTACAGTGAGTTTATGTTCAGGGAGGCTCTCAAGACTGGCTTTTATGATCTTCAGACTGCTAGGGATGAATATAGATTATCTTGTGGATCAGGAGGAATGAACCGTGACTTATTGTGGCGGTTTATGGATGTGCAAACTCGGCTTATCACCCCAATTTGCCCCCATTATGCAGAGCATGTGTGGAAAAATTTATTGAAGAAGGACGGTTTAGCTGTAAATGCAGGTTGGCCCGATGCAGATTCTGCCGATCTTACTTTGAAAAAAGCTAACAAATATCTGCAAGATTCCATAGTTCTCATGAGAAAGTTACTTCAGAAGCAAGTGTCTGGGTCCAAAAAGCCTAAAAAGGGCGCTCAAGCTGCACCTCAACCAGCAAACAAACCGACTACAGGGCTTATTTATGTGAATGAGCTGTATCAAGGATGGAAAGAGGAATGTTTAAGGATACTTCAGAACAAATTTGATGCTGAAAAAGGCTCCTTTGCACCTGATTCGGAGATTCTTGAAGCATTAAGAGGAAGTTCAATAGGGCAAGCTGCGAATTTTAAGCAGATTCAGAAACTTTGCATGCCTTTCTTGAAGCACAAAAAGGATGAGGCGCTCTCGGTTGGTCGTCAAGCTCTTGATTTGAAGCTGCCTTTTGGTGAATTTGCTGTTCTTGAGGAGAACTCTGAGTTGATAAAGAGGCAGTTGGGTCTTGAGAATGTGATGGTATTGTCTGCTTTGAATGATGATGCACGTGCTTTAGCTGGTCCGCATGTATCTCTGCTTGATCAGAATCCCCCAGAGCCTGGCTTACCCAGTTGCATTTTCTTGTAGACATGTGAGGTAAATGCTGTTTAACAAAAGCTTTCTGATTTATAAAGACTGCTCAAAACAGCAGTATTTTTTCTTTCTTTTTTCTTTTTTTCATAAGTTCCTCTATTTTCCCTGTGTTCCGTTTTATCTATATCATATATTAATAATTATGGCCTGTCAGTTTCAGTGACTTAAATAACCGGCCGGTAGCTGCTACAGAGTACAATGCCTATTGAAGATGCAATATCCCAGTAAATAATTTTTTTCTCTATATGCCGAGTAAAAAACTAGTATGGATCGTAGCACATATGAGTAGAGTTTCCACAAGTTTATGCTTTCTATCTTTGTCTTGTAATATTTTCTTGTATATCCCCACATTGAATATCTTCTGTTTAAATTTTTTCTCACTAAGTAATTTCCTTTGTCTGCATTTTATGATTAAAAAAAAAAAAAATCCTTTGTGTGCACTTTTTCTACGTTGCAAATGTATCCTTCTCTTATTGAGCAGTTAACAGAACTATTAGTCAGATAGAATATGGTAAGTTGATCTCATGCAATTTAAATCGTGTGCCTCTAATGTAAGGAATATGTTACTTATCGTTCTTGCTAAATTAGTTAGGTGACCGAATATCTTAGCACATATGCCATATGGCTAGAGTTCCTGCAATTCTTCTTGCTACCCTGATAAAGCTGTATTAACTTCATAAGTTCTGCTGTATTCTACTAGCAAGCCCATCTTTCCTCGCAGTTTGGCTTTGTTCTGGGGATAATAGTTGAACGCGCATCATCATCGATTCATCATCATAATAACTAATAAGCAGTAACTCTATCCAAAAGGTCATTTTTGAAATTTTGAAATTTAGTGCTCATTAAATACAATTTGATCCGAGAAACGACTACCAGTATGATTCTAACAAGATAAAAACAATGAAACATCAGCAATGTAATTGAAAGAGAGAAGAATAAATATGGACAAGAGACAAGCGAAAAAGAAAAATTTTAGTTAAAGTATATGACAGTTGAAGTAGGGATAGATGAATCAAGTTGATCTTGGGATATATTGGATAAAATGCGAGGGTTTTGGTCCTTTAATTTCAAGATTAATTTGGAAAACCCATTAAAGTCACATATTCAATCCCGATGGGAGAAAATGGAACCGTTTTTGGATTCAAACTATCTTTGAAATGCGTCATACATGCCTAGATACCCAAGGGTTCTTTACTCTTATGTGGATTACGGCTTGGAGTCATTTATTCCTTACACTCTACTTTAATTAGTCTGTTAATCTACTTCAGGCCTTTTTTTTTCTGTTGTTGTTGTTGTTTTTGTTGTGTGCATCTATATGACATAAAATTTTTGGTTTGTTTTTCAGTTGTTAGTTACTAGCCAAGAAATTGTGCTTTCTGTATCTAATTTTGATTAGTCCTTTTTAGGAAAGCCGTTATCATATGCTTTCATGAATAGAATGTCTGGCTGATGCTTGAAATCTAATATAGTTGAGTTAATTTCTTCTTTGATATGCATAACAAATTTATTTGCCTATTTTTTTGTTCTTTTATTAGAGGAACGAGGTCACCGCACTGATTAAAAGACAATATCTGACGAGTGCAAAGATTTTATTTTTGACAAGGATAGCAAGGCTATTTGAGGAGAATGAACCTTCTTACAAAGAAACACAGCAAGAACAGCCGAAGAAGTTTGATCATAATGCATATTAGATTGAATTTTGTGCCAGCATCTTTATTTTACAATCGACATTATTTGTCACATTTACTTGTTTTGTCTTAGTAAGGATTTTTCGGTTTGTCAAACTCCCGACTTTATGTAAGTTATGCAAATATTTGATACGAACTTCTATTAATTTTTATGGATAATGCTGTGGATGAGTAGGTTCTGTCATTGTGTTCCTCTTTCATGTGTATAATTCTTTCTTGAAACTCTGCTGTGGTATCTTCCCTGCAATCTTGGTGTTGGATCGGTATACACCGTTCTTTGCAGTTTGTTTCCTGCTCTTTTCTGGGTACCTTTTAGAAAACTTTGAAATGTGGATTAGTTATTCTTCAATTTCGAATTTTTCTTACATTTTGCAGGTTTTATCTATGAGTTGGCTGGTTGTGTCCATTTGTCTTCCCGAATTTTATTTTCTTATGTTTTATTGGTGCAGTTTGTTTGCTTTTTATTGTATTTGCATACCGTATATATTTCTTCAGGGGATTTTCAAATGGGTTTTGTGTAATTATCATGTTTATAGATTCACCCGAAAAAAAAGGGGGGAAAGACTACTGGGTAATACGATATTTGTCCGGGTATAGTATTTGAACAGGACGTCTATTTTCTTTCCTTCTATTAGCATGAAAATTTTCTGAATTTCTGAATTTTGCTCTGTTCTTAGCTCTGACATGACTTTAACTTTCCAGAGGAGTTCGCAGTGTTTTATTTTCTCGGTTGGGTTAATTGCAAACGGACCCTGTAGTATCACCCAATTGCGAAAAGATCTCTATTGTTCTAGCTGTTGCGAATAGACTCTTTATAGTTTTATTCATTGCGAGTAGACCCCCTGCGTGGAACTAACCCTTCTCGGTTTTCTATTTGACTTTTTTTAACTTTCTTTAATCTGTCTTTTTTTTTAAATAGATTAATCTGCCATATTTTTCTCCTGAATTATTTGCTTTCGGCAAATGAATATCCTTTCCATAATTGCAAATCCAGTTTAACTAACAAACTTATGGGATAAACATTTACGTGCCTCATTACTAATCACGGGTTTGATCTAATTCAGCCTGCTAATCACGTGACATTGCATGTGTTAATAAATTAGTTTAAGACAATGTTTGCTTGCAAAGCACAGAGCTAGTCAACTAAAACTCTATGTCAAAAGGAGCCTTGGGCATCAAACCTCACTCAGCCGTTACCAACAAATGAAAGAGCAATATCCTTCATGTGTTCTCATGATGCATGAGCCATAGCACCAAACTGAGCGAGAAAAGTACATAATATAACCAAGGAAAACATGAGCTCACATAACTGCCACCCTTGCTACCCTCCATTTAAACGCTAGCAACCCCTCATTTCCCTCCAAATTTATCCAATTTCTATCTCATGACATTCAAACTCCCTCTCTTTGTGATTCTAACACTCCTCTCCTCCTCGGCCGCCGCCTCCTCAGCCTGGCTTGGCGGGTTACAGAGACCGGCCCAGGTTTGTCGGTTCCGGCCCTGGATCTGCAGAAACCGATCCGACCCGTCGACACGGCGGAGATTCTGCTGCCGGAACCGGTGTGTCAACGTGCGCACAGATCCGTTCAACTGCGGTTTCTGCGGTATCCGTTGCCAGTTTGGTCGCCAGTGCTGTCGTGGTATCTGTGTCAACGTTATGCGAAACTCGTTCCACTGCGGTAATTGTCAGACCCGTTGCCCGTTCGGAGTCCGTTGCGTCTTTGGAATGTGCGGCTATGCCGAGCCACTCCCTGCATTCCCGTTCCCTCTTCCACCGCGGCTACCCATACCGCCATTTCCGTTCCCACTTCCTCCGTCGCGCCGCCCTCGTTTACTGCCGCCACAAGCACCACCTTCATTGGAGCTATAAATGCTTTGTTGGTTGATGTTTTGTGTGGATATGTTGATAGATTCTAGGGGCATATGTAGGATTATATTGTGATATTTGTTGATTATCGGTCTTTGAAACAATTATGAATGTAATAGATTGAGAAATAATTTTTCTCAAAAAAAAAAAAAAAAAAAAAAGAAAAAAAAGAAGAGAAATATTGAATAGGGTCTTTGGTTGGATAAATTCATTGGTCAGCACTCACTAGTACCTTCTTTGTAGTAAAGGAGTAATTTTTTTGTTTGGTCGCGCACAGTTTACAAGATAATCATTCTCATCTTTGCAATTTGGTTTTATTTGCAGTTTTTTTCACAGCTTTCTAGGTAAGTTATTGCAATTTTCATGTCCCTGACAGAAATTCGCAGGTACTGATCATTCCCTTTAATACTTCAAGAATGAGAATTTGTCTATGTCATGCATAAATAAAAAACAAGAAAAGCTGCACAAGTTAACACTTGACAATATGCAAACTGTAGTGATCTTATTAAAAAGATACAAATAAACATTTTCTTCCTTATATTACAAGTTTAATTTATAAAAAAAAAACATTGTGCAGAATACAAGAGAATCATGACTGTCAACTAAAAGTTTTCTGAATCTAAAACTTTTCTGAATCCAGTTGAAGCAGAAAACCTTTGAGCTTCCTCTGCTCAAAATAAACTCTTACAAATTGCAACCTTTATTGAATTTCTTGGGGAGTTTGTTAAATTACAGCTGTAATAAAGCTAATCTCAAAGTATTTGAGCTTTAATACATGAAAATTAAGTATAAGAAATGTGGCCTCCAACCATTTATAGGAGAAATCTGACAACCTATAAAGTTTTCCTTGCCCTGTAAAATCTTTGAGGATAAATGTTCTAGAGTAAATTTCTACACCCTAGTTCCTCAATTTCCAAATCCTAGAAATTTTTGTTTATTGAACTAGCTAGATTAATAATGAAGCTAATCAGATGCTTCAACCTTAAGTACAATCTATAAACTGTCCTATGAGAAGAATTTGTATGAACTTGCTGAAAGAATGATTGATCTCAAGCCTCCAATGGGGGATAAAATCATCAAGAGACCCCCAAGAATGATTGAAATCTGATAAAGAAACAAAATTGGAAATTTTAGTTACATAAATAAATAATATATGATTTATTTTCTTACAAAGTTAGATAATGAAATTAGACTTACCCAACATGCTATCCAGTGAGGGCTAAATATCTTTGGTTTGCGAAGAATGAGCCACATAATACAAGGAAGCTACATAATAAGATGTGATAAATTTCATCATGGTTACATTGTTAACAAACTATCTGAAATTATTAATAAGAAAAAAAATGATACTCACAAAGTATGAAGTAGGTGCAAAAAACAATCCTCCAAAAAATCCAAGCAACCCACCAAAGAAAGGAATACAAGCTCCAATTAAAATTGAGAGACCTGCAAGGCATTAATAGGATTTGATGTAAGCATTTGCATTCATGTATTTGTTCTTAAAATAAAGAAGCTATATGTACAAAAATACTTACAAACGTATAAACTTCGGGCTACCAAACGAAGCTGTATACCGGGGGTCATTTTGCATTGGAGAACAAGGAATGATTCTAGAATATCAAACAATGGCATGGCAAATACCTACACGAATCCAACAACATTCAGATATAAATTTCAATGACAGTATTTAACCTAGAAACTGAACTTCAGAATAACTAAGAAACTGAACTAAAGAAATGCTTATAAGTTTCAGGACAAATTTCACAAAACCCCCTTGAGGTATTGCACAAAACCCCCCAAAAATTCCAAAACTGTACATGACTTCTCGCAATTACTGGAAAATCTTACAATTACTGGAAAATCTCATAAATGCTGCAGGGGATAGTGTAAAATGTCTAAATATGTGGCATGATTGTTGTGTCTTGTTCTGCTCTTCATTCAAAGTAAGATATATTATAGTTCAAATTCATTACTCTATTTGTAACGCTGTTTATGAGATTTTCCAATAGTTTAGTAAGATTTAGTATCGTTATGACAGGTGAGGAATTTTTATCTGAGTTATAAACTTCAAAGAATTTTTTGAAAGAAAATCTCAAAGTAAGATTCTCTTTCTTTGAGCCTATGTAGTTCTATTGTTGCATATAGACACCCTAAGTGAAACCTGTCTGACTCTTTTACACTCAAGATGTCTATTTGGCAGAAAATAAGATTCTCTTTCTCGAGGGTAAAATAAGATTTTCTTTCACTTAGGGGGTCTAGCTGCAACAATAGAATTACAAAGGGGATCTATCTATAATTAGGCGATCGTACAGGGGTATATCCGCAATTAACCCCTTTTTGAAATTCACCTAACCTTTACTAAAACTCACTTGATAGCTCCCAAGAACATGAAGAAACACCATAAAATTAGCCACTGCTATCAACCAATTAGGCCTCTCCAAAGACATAAGCACATCATCTTCAACAACATTACCAAAAGCCCAAAACCCTGTAACTGCAACACCCACATAACAAATTGCCACTATGATGTAAGCAACCACAACTCCTTGCCACATTGGCTTTGTTGAGGGTTTCTCAGGAGTTGAAGGAATTGTTGCCTGAATCTCAAGGCACACACTGTGACCAGCAAATGCAAAGCCTACAGTGCCTAAAGCATTGAAGATGTCGAAGGTTATTCCTGCAGTTGTTGAAGAGCGAACGCCATAGCTTACTCCTTGATCTTTTCCTCTTATTATTGAGGCAATGACAGCTATTGCTGAGTAACTGAGAACCAAACAAACATTCATATAATGAACTTATATATAAACATTAAAGGGTTAATTGCATTTTAATACCTTAAAACTTCTGATCATTTTTAACTTTGGTAGCCTGAAAGTTTAAATCTGCCCAAATGATACCAAACTGAATGATCACATAATAGAATCTTGGCTGATCACATAACAGAAGATACTAAAGTATAAAGTTGACGGAATTTCAGGGTATCATGTTGGCAAACTTAAACTTCAGGATATCAAAGTCAAAAATAAGTGAAACTCTAAGGTATTAAAATGTAACTAATCCAAAATGAAATAGCATTCAATGTTGTAGTATACATACCAAAATGACATGAAGGCTGCAAGTAATGAAACTCCCCTCAACGAGTTAAAGTTCGGAGTCTGAGAGAGTATCAATTGAATAGCACCAAAGATAAAAATGAAGTACGTAAGCTTAACTGACTTCACTGAAGGAATAAGCAAATCAAAGAACTTTTTAAGCGATTTTCCTCCAGTGACTCCATAGACAATATTTGTTGAAGCTTGAACAAATAATTGTTGTGGAACTACAATCCATAACCCCAATTTTGGACCAAATGCGTGTTGACCAAGTTCATGATAGCGATCAAAGCGTTTGCCTGGGACCTCTTCATGCATTTCTACTAGTTGCCATAAGGAGTAGAATGTGATTAGCCATGAAGCTATTAAGCAACTTAGACCACCAGCCCTGGGTTTAAATTGAAGAAATTTGAGAATTTTGATCGTAGGAAAACAAAATATGTACACATCTTGAAGGGTATATTTCACATAACCTCCAAAAGTTTGGCATATTCTGAAATAACAGCGAAATACTTTTTTAGAATGTCGCATAACACCAAAAAGGTTTTACAGATAACCCTCTAATCCAACACTAACTTTTTTTTGCTGTAAGGTGATTTGGTGTTTTAGCACGTAGGCTCCCTGTGTGAAATTCTTTTGACTCTTTTGCCCTCAAGTAGACTAGACTCACTAATTTCACCTAGAGGCAATACCTGAAAAAATTTCACGTACTGTAAAAGAGTCAAAAAATTGAAACCAGGCGGTCTATGTACCAAAAAAGAAACTACAGGAGCAGTAAGTTGAAAAAATTATACTACAGGGGGTGGGTGTGCAATTACCCCTTAAAAATATAAAAAAATAAAGAAAGCTTTTATATCTAAAAGACCCAGAAACTTAAAGAGTTTGTAATTGAATAAGGAATTATATACCATCCAAGTTGAGATAAAGCAAAAGGGAGGCCAAGAACTCCAGCACCAACCATTGCAGTTACATTGTGAAATGCTGAGTACCACCATTTTGCTTTGCGAGATGCTGTTACTGGTAGCCAATCATCTATTTTCTTCTGCCTATCTATTTCAGCTTGATTAACCTCCTGTGTAGTGTGAAAAATTATTTTATGTCGAAATAATAACGAACATATGCAAAGATTTTACAGTAGAGAGTAGATTTCAATCTTTGTTTTCATGTAAATTTCCGGGTATTAACAAGATATTACATGCACTGTACATCATACGATATACATGTATGAAGATGAGTTATAAACACAGACTTGTACAATTGATACTAACATAGATAGCATGCATACACAACATACATAGCATGCATACACAACATACAAAGCATGCATACACAACATACAAACATGTTTCTTAAGAATTTAACAGAAAGGAAATTTAATTGTTTGTTCAAACTGTTCTCCTCTTCAAAACTTCCGACACATTAAATTCTGAAGAAAAGCAAACTTGCATTGCATGCATGAAGTGTTTACACTACCATATACATGATTGTTAATCAAATAAGCATAAAAAATACATAAAAGTTTCGAAGCTTTAATCATACCCCATTCACGTTCATTATCATGTTGTTCTTCCTTCTATTCTATTCTTTTCTCTTCTTTGCTCTCCTCTTGCTTCACAAAGCTCACTTTTGAGTTTTGAGGTGCCATAGCAAGTACTAATAATAGAATGAGATCCTAAAATTCCTGAGAACCCACACACGTGTGAGGACATCAGAACTTTGAGTGAGTTCGATATGGTAAAAGCCTAAAATATAGTCCAATTATCTATAATTGGATAATTGGGAATCTTTGTATTTTTCTTCATCTCGGATTAAAAGAGAATTTTTTTTACAAGTTTATCCAAATATCTAAATACCCGAAATCAAATGTATACGTTAACTTTTTCTCTTTGAATAGAATTTGTCTATTTACGCATAGAAGTGTAATTGGTGTCTTTTCTCTAACATGTGTGAGTTTGGGTGCAAAAATAATAACTTTGAGGGATGTATGCCTACCTCTTTATAAATGCACAAAAGATTTTTATTATTTGAGATCAAATTGAAAATTGAAATACATTATTCGCTGTAACATTTCACTGGAATATTTTAAAATGAATATATTAATGTATCGGATAACATCTAAATTCGGATAAACCTCAAATGCTTCGTAAATAAAGGTAGAGTAAATATTTATATGCACTTGTATGTTGTATGTTATACGCAAAGTACCAAACTAATAACAAATGAAGAGAAAAGTAAAGTTAAAAACCTTAACGGTTGAAAATCAAATAGATGCGAGTGTGTATAATGTCATGAAAAATGTGTGACCAAACTTTAGTCATGTGGATAATGTCGTAAAGAATGCGTGATTGAACTTGAAAGTAGAACCACGTCTCTCTTAAATCAAGTAACACAATAAGAACCCGTTTGATAAATTATAGAACTCATTGAAAGTTCAGGTTTAATGTGTTAAAATACAACATTATACATCTTATTGTGTTGTATATATAGTATGATAATAATAGTATGTAAGTAATACATCTGTTGTAATCAGAAAGGGCACTAATAGGGGGAAAAATAATGCTATTCATATTTGTCACATTTTTTAAGTAGAGGAGATATAAATACATCAAAAATTTGTTCAAATTCAAACTTCTATTATATTATTTATATTCATTTAAAAGATGTAGGTGTAGATATAAAGTAAATTCAATACTTCAACATCTATTTTCTATAAAATATATATAACCATGTCAAACAGAGTGAGATGGTTGTGGTATTTATATGTAATATAGTTTCATATATAAAGAAGTGACTAAAAACTTAAACTTAGATATGAAATTAGAAGTTGAGAGAAATATCTGTAATGTATCTTTTCAGTCAATGTTATGTTTCTTTTTAATCAAGAGCAGCACACCACCTATACTTTAGGACGGTATTAGCTCAAATATGTGCATGTTCACGCTCATATCTTTTTACCTGCTATTGAATTTGCAAGCTATAGTGTATCCATATATATTAGAGAAATATATGGTCCAAAAACTTCCCTTTGAGCAGTTACAAATACACAGTATCATCTCACACAATGAAAAAAAAGACAATAACATATACAAACATTTTAAGAAAGATAACTGGGTTAAATGCCTGTTAAAATGACTGTAAAATTTACATAAAGAATCCCATCTTCTGGCTTTCCGCAAGTTTAATCCTCTCCTCAATGTATACATATATTCACAAAGTCCCTCCGACGCCACCCTTTAGCACAATCTGAAAAAGAATTTACAATTGGGAGAATGAATCCAATTTACATATAATTGAGCCAACTGAAGCTGTACAATTCCCCGATAAAAACAGTGAGAGCATATTAAAACTCTATGTATCACCTCTGTCTGCACGATTGAACATTTTGAACTGCTGATAAAAGGAATATTTTGAGATTGTGTCTCTTATCAGTAGTATTGTTGAGTCTTATTCTTGTCGCGAGCATTTCGTACTGCCTGTTGGATTTGCCTCTCGTGCTCTTTGAGCATGTCGTCCATGTTTCCACCTGGAGGCACCAAAGGTCCAGAATAGTGGATTCTTTTGTTCTTGTTTCCATAACCCTATAAACATTTAACACGCGTAAAGCATATTATACATGGCGATACTTTTCAATGAGAAAATGTCGAGATATGGGGAGAATAGTTTATTTCTTTAAATAATGTGTAAGTGCCATCTAAAATGTTACTATGTTACTAGAGAGCATGGTTGGATTAAAAATAAAAAATGCAATGGGAAATGTACTCTCAATTTAACATCATATCAACATGAAAATTTTCTATAGGGTTAATTGTGGATAGACCCCCAGTGGTCCTATTATTGCAGATAAACCCCCTGAGTGAACTTTCTTACTCTTTTACCCTCATAGAAAGAGAAAATTATATTTTGACAAATAGACCTCCTGAGGCCTGAGGGTAAGTTTCACTCTGGGGGTCTATCCACAACTGGACGATAGTACAGGGGGTCTATCTGCAACAATAGAACTTCACAGGGTGTATCCACAAGTACAGGGTCTCTATCTGCAACAATAGACTATGGGGGAGGCTATCCTCAATGGGGCGATAGTACAGGGGTCTGTCCACTATTAACTTAAACAAATGAAAGAAATTTGAGCTTTACCATTGTAGAATCCTTGCCTCCTCCGTCATCTCTCCTGTGAGTAGAGGCAGGTCTATCAATACATCTCAAAGATGCCTTGTTTCTTGAGGCAAAGTTTGACAAATCCCCAGCATCACCATATTGAGACCTATATGATCTCTGTGTCCTCAGCTCCACACCATTCACCGCCTTTAAATTACTGACTGAGCGTCCCGGAACGGTTCGATGATCGTCCTTACTATTCTTATTCCTCAAGTTTCCATAAGCACCAGGGTGCATTGTACTGCCAGCACATCGATAGCCATCTCCTGAAGGACGCTCAATAGGAAATCCAGCAGCAGTGTCCTCAAGTGGACTGTACTTTTGGCTTGTGCACTTGTTGTTCGCTTGCCTCTTCTGCGTCAACCATGCAAATAAGAAAACATTCAACAAGTGCACAAGGTTCTTCCAGTTGGTTTTAATAAGAGTCACCTTCTCCGCTAACTATTATCATATCCTTCTTAATTACTTCAACAAGGTTCTTTTACGTCTATGTTTAATCCTTTTAGTTTCATTAATTATAATCTTATTACTTCTCATAACTTGTGCATTTAGTGGCCTCCATTATACTGATGGAACCTGATTCTCTTTCAGTTTATCCTCAATAAAAACAACCTCTAACCACCTGAGAATTGCACTCAGTTCTTATCCTATCTCTTTTTAAGTGTATATCTACAAGATCATTGTGACATTCTCACTTCTGCTATGCTCATTTATTTTACAAGTCATATTTTAACTGAAAAAAATTCTGATTCATGAAGCAATTGTTGGTTTATAGGTTTCATAATAGAAATTTTGCTTCAATCTCATAATAGGTATTTTACAGTCACATAGGACTACAAAATACTCCTTCATTTTGACTATCCTAATTTGATTCGAAGAACTGCATCATTATCACTACCATCATCATGACGGATTATTGATCCTAAATAACAAATAAACAAGATTCAAGAAATGAAAAATGATGGCCCTTACGATCCTATAGATTTGCCTTGCACTTTCAAAGAACATGCATGACAATGTTTGTGTTCTCATATTTATAGTTTACTTAGCTTTTGAACTGTAAGAGAGAAAGTACCTGGACTCCATTGCTGTTATTATGTAGTGGTTTTGCTTGAAAATCTCTAGTTTCTCTTCTTTCAGCTTCAACTCCCCCTTTAGTAGCTGCTTCTCGTTGTCTGTAAGAAAATATGATTTAGAGGAAGGTGGAGTGAATAATTACAAGACTGCTACATTGCAGAGATTAGATCATCTTTCTCGAGAAAGAACTAATGCACCTCATTTGTCTCTAAGGGAGTGTTGGCAACTGGAATTTGGAGAGGAATGCAGAAAGCTAGGAATCTCCCACCTCTCTAGCTCCTATGGACACTCGAGAACTTGGGGATTCAACATCGATTTGTGTATATAATTTGATTGAGTGAAGTGTTACTTGACGGCATGAAAATAATTTTCTTTATTCAATTTTGAATTTTCCTTTCTTCAAAATGTGTTCTTGTAGAAATTAAAAAAAAAAAAGAAACAGTAAAGAGCGTTTCTTTCCAACTTCTTTGATTATCCTCCTCTTAAGATGGAAAGTCAGATAATATTCACTTAGGTGTGCTTGCTGGGAAAAAAAGCTAATTTGCATAATTTGTTTCGACATTGATTTGCTAAACATAAAACTTTAGGAAAGTAGATGGAGATTCCTTTAAGGCTTCTTTCCTTCCCCTCCAAATTCTTTCTGCGATTGCCTCTATAGAGAATGAAACAAATTCTTTTAAGCTTTCTAGATTCATAAAAATAGTACCTCCTAGATTCCTCATCTCGAAGCCTAGCATCATACTCCTTGCTTGGTGGATATTTAGGCAAACTTGAAGGATCACAAGCAAGAGGCGTTGTGGTGAAAAACTGAAAAAAGAAAAAAATGGCTCTATATTAGTCATGAAAAGCTACCAGGATAGGGAATGAGTAACCAAGATATTAAAAAAAAGAATTCATAACATGAAAGGAAGGCTAATATGGAGGGCTGCAGCATAAAGTTATATACAGTCAAGAAAGATAAGATGGCCTGTCTTATGAAATTATATGTATTTGTCAGGTTCTCAAGCTAAAATGCCAGAAAATATATATTACAAACCAGCAATGTAAGGTCATAGAAGCTCACCTCACTTTGAAGAGCAGAAGCAGCTGTTCCTCTTTCATCTGGTTCTATTGCAAGAAGTGTATCAAGAAGATTTAAAGCCGAAGAAGGAAAATCCCTAAATGTCTCAGCAATGCGACGAGGATATGGATGTTGAGGTCTGAAAATAGTTGATTGTGAAAGCTTTGCTCTTTTCCAATAGTCCTCTGCTGGTGATCCACAAAGCTTGAATATCTTATGTAGTTGTTCAACCTAAAAAAAGGTTTTAGTTCAACAATGGTCAGATAGTGAAGCCAGCCTTTAGAACAAACAAATTGATTAATTAGGTAGAATCTAGTTTAATTTGATCATTTTGGTACAGTTCAACTGCGGTATTTTATTTACAACAAATTGAATGGTGTCACAGACTCATCAAACTATATGAAATCATGTTCACTGAGAGAAGAGAAAAGGAATTAGAGATCTAAGAACTCATAGAACTTCAAAACCTAGTACAGTTGAAAGTTTGTATGTATATCTTAAGAAGTCTCAAATATCAATACATTACTGAAAGGAGAACCAATAAATTCAGTACATTACCAAGAGTAGTACCAATAAATTAGACACTAATTGGGAAGGCAATATATCAGCATGTTCATGTGAATCACAAAGATCAAATAAATTGATTCAGTTTTATTTACTGGCACCTAATTATTATGTACCACAGTCATTATTTGGCAAACTTTGTCCAGCGATCAAAGTTGAAAGGTTCTTCAAAATATTCAATAATAGTGTTAACTGAATATTGACCCCTGTAATCTCGTTGTTTTAAACTTACTACTCTACTTTTATTGTTGCAGAGTGGAAATTTTTTGATTATTTTAGTCTAGAAGAACTAGAAATTTTTTTTAACAAATAGACCCCCTGAGTAAAAGACTAAAAAAATTCACTTAAAGGGTCTATCTGCAAAAATAAAACTAAAACTAGAGGGGTCGAAAGTTAGAAAATAGTGATATTACAAGGGGTCGACCTGCGCAAGTAACCCTCAATAATATACCATACACATGCACAAACTCCATTTCTTGCTAGGCGTTCTATAAATAAGAATGTCAATTTTGCCCCAAAAACTATCAAACCATTAAATCGGCCGAGAGTTACCTCAGTTCTTCCAGGCATAATAGGCTTCCCAAAAAGTAATTCAGCAAGAATGCAACCAGCACTCCACAAATCAACAGCGACATCATATTCTGTTGCACCCAGTAGAAGTTCAGGAGGACGATACCATAGAGTCACAACACGACTTGTCAATGGTTGTTTTTTCTCAGGATTAAAAACCGAAGCAAGTCCAAAATCTCCGATTTTAAGATTTCCATTGCTGTCAATAAGAAGATTCGAACCCTTGATATCTCTATGCAGAACCCCGCGACTATGACAATGATCGAGTCCACTGAGTAGTTGTTGCATGAAACACTTGACCTGAAATGGATGATAGGGCATTAGGAATATTCTCAACTTGGTAGAAATTAAGTGTATGTTAACAACCAGAACAACAACAAAGCTTTTATCCCAAATATTTGAGTTTTCATGAATCCTACTCTTCCACTTAGTTCTGTTGAGGGCTATCTTCTCCGCTAAGATAATTATTGTCATTCGTATCTCTCTTAACACCTTATAACCAAGTTTGATCTAACATTTTGAGATTAGTCCTCCAAATCATTGAAATTGAAATTGGTGTCCCAGACCCCACACCGC
>JBAKGM010000412.1:3423952-3449034 GCA_037177215.1 Asparagus racemosus | reverse complement strand
AAAAAAAAGAGGAAAAGGGAAATGCCCCCCCCCCCCCCCCCCCCCAAAAAAATTTGATGGTTTTCGTTTGATCATGATAGCTTCAGTGAATCCCAAAAAAGTTTATAAGTGAGTTTTCTTTATTAATACTAGTACTTCGGTGCATGCGATGCGGGCATGATAGAAAACATATAGAAGTGTTGTAATTGAATTGGCAAGAAAATAGAAAGATATGATTTTAAGTATATGTTTTTTTAAAATATTTTTTTACCAAGTTTAAGATCATTTCTGAGATTTTTTCAAGTGTGAGGACATTCTCCTTGGTTTTGTTAATTGTGAGGGTATATTTGTTAATTTTTTATGTGTGATGGCATTTAAAGTTTATTTTTTTAAGTGTAAAGCCATTTTCAGAATTCTAAAAGGGTAGCTCACAAGGAAGCTTTTCTTAGTATATAGTACAGACTAGTCTAGGGTAGTGTTCTACAAAATTCTTAATAGTTTGTGAAATCTTATTCTTCAAAAATTTTAAATTATGATGGTGTATTGAGTGGTTCAAGTGAAGTTGGCAGCACTTGTGAACTTGTTAGATTGCCATAGGAGCACGAAGTCAAGTTTTGAAGCTAATCACAATTCTACAACTACTTTCTACACTTGGCTCATTTTTGAGTGGAATCTCCTCAACAAACCCCTTGAAAAATACTATACTCTTCTTTTGTTAATCTCTCCACCTGTCAACACTTAACTCCTTCTGATCTAAAAGTTGTGCATAAATGGCAGCTCAAGATAATGATTAAAAAAATCTGAAACTTAGTGTTGAATTATTATTATTTTCCTCCTGCATTCCCTTTCTTTTCTTTTTTGGGCAAAATAGGCATAAACCAAACTCTGTGTTAACACCCATGCATTATTACTTAGTGCATAAAAAGAACAAAAGTGCTTGCATAATTGTAATGTGCTCTTAAACCTAAAATCCTCAATAACTCACGTAATTATGAGCCAAACTTAATGGTTTGCTCTTAATTCTTAAATGTTGTGCACGTTGAATAAAAAGGTAAGAAATTAAGACAAGAGAAAATAGTAGTTAGATGGTAATTTCTTCAATATATTTCCTTGGTCAAACTCCATGTCAAGTCGGTAAGCTGCAGTTATCAAGTATCTCACAGTCTTGATACGAAAAATACACTAGCTTCAATCTTATCCTATTCTAGGATATTCTAAATTAAATTATAGTTTTAATTTTACTATTATTATCTCACATTAGAGTTTAAACTTTTGATATTGACCTTGCATTATAATTTGGAGGAAGGCTTAATTCCTTGCTTGGAACTTGTGAAGGAGTTCATGTGCGATTGTGTGTTCTTTTTGTTCCTTTTTTCCAGAATCTTAGGCCTCTTTTTGCATCACTTTTACAAGCAAAATGGTTAATTTAAACAAGAAAGGAAGCAGAAGAGGTTATGGGATCACATGCTTGATTAAAAAAACATAGCTTGATCCTATGATGCCTTTCTAAATTCTAACATTTCATACATCAAGGGACATGTCCATGTGTGTTTGATTAAGTTTTGGCTTGGCACAATAACACAAAGCTCAAGGTTAGATTTGTCACAAGGCCATGATGTGTTAAAATTTAGTGTCACCTAAATTTTATGGCTAATAAACACTTTAAATACTTTTTAATTTCTCCCATTTGCACCTATATATACCCCTCACTTGCTTTTACTATATTTATATACTTTGAACTTTGTAAAATTGTCGCTTTACTATACTATATTATGCAAATATGAGAATATTCTCTTCAATATTACCCTGCGGCAATCACCTGCTAATTTAGAACTCTTTAACAAAAATGAATTCTCTCCACTACTAAAAAATGGCGGGAGACTAATACTTTTATTGTAGCTGTTGATTTGTGCAGTGGGATCAAATAGAACACCGTCTATATCCATATAAATTGTAGTTATTCTTAATTTCGCTCAAAGACAAATCATAACTACAAAATGATTATGATATCAAGTATTGGTCTCTCAACAAGTATTTGATAGTGGAGTAGATCCGAATACTTTTTAACCTTTAATGTTTGTTAAATTTGATGGTAAATCTCCTCATTCTAGTCCAAACCTAAACTTAAATGAATGTTTATTTACTACTTAAAAAATTGGATAATGTTTATTCACAAGATCACGTGCCCACCACCTGATCACTTACCCAAAAACATTGTTAACTCAACGATCACAAGCAACGGTCTTTTTCTTCAACAGCAGCTTAAAAAGCCCCACCATCAACTTCTATCTTCTCTCTCTCAATCAATGAAGGGGGAAAAAAACAAAAAAAACAAAACAAACCCCAATAAAAATTTACTGTAGATGATAGCATCAGCATCAAACAAAACCCACGATCTCGAATGCCATTAGTCCAGATCACTGTCTGTCTCAATCTCCACTCAACAGCATGATAACGCTCCAAGTATTTGAACCCATCCATTATTATTTAATTAATTAATTTTTGATTATTTTTACTGCATTTATTCTCTAAGTCCCATTTATTTATGAGCCTTGTATAATGCAATGCGCTTATTGTTAGTTTTCTCTCCTCAAATTTCTTCCTTTTAATCATTTTTCTTGTTTTTTGGAGCTCGTGGTTTTTTCAGGTAAAACTCTAGTTTTTTGTTCTTTATTATTAAGAAATTATTGTTTGGGCTGTTTATTTTGGAGTTTTAGGATCTGGGTTTTGATCTTTGGGTTCATTTCTAGCAAATTTAGTTAGTTTTAGCGGCAAAATTGTTTGCACCTAAAAATCACAGAGCTAATTTGTTAAATCTTTTGATTTAATTTGATTGTTATTATTGCATTTATGCTCTAATTCTCATTTATTTATAAGCCTTATATAATGTATTGCATTTATTGTTAGTCTTTACTCCTCAAATTCATTCCTTTTTACCCTTTTCTTGTTCTTTGGAGCTCGAGGTTTTCCCAGTAAAACCCTAAGTTTTTTGTTATTTTGGGCTGTTTATTTTGATTTTTTGGGATCTGGGTTTTTTTATTTTTGGTTCATTTCTTAAGTTTTAAGTTAGTTTTAGCGGCAAAATTGTTTGCCGCTAAAAATCTCAGAGCTAATTATACAACTTACTGCCTTTTTGGTTTAGTTTTGATTATTATTATTATTATTGCATTTATTTTCTATTTTTTCATTTACTTATAAGCGTTTGATAATTATTTGCTTAAATGCATCGCATTTATTGCTTTGTCTTCACTCCTCAAATTTCTTCCTTTACCCCCTTTTTCTCGTTGGCGTTTCAGGTAAAGCCCTATGACTTTTGTTTCTTTTGGTATTTTGGGATCTGGGTTTTGTTTTTTTGCGTTCATCTCTTTAATTTTTAGTTATGTCCAGCGACAAAGTTGCTTGCCGCTAAAAATCTCAGCGCTAAGATCTAGATATGAGAATTTGGAGGCATTATTATTCATTTATTCACTAAATTTCATTTATTTATGAGCGTTTTACAATTATTTGTTTAAGTGCGCTGCATTTACTATTAATCTTCACCCCTTGAATTTCTTCTCTTCGCCTGTTCTAGTTTTTTGAAGCTTGGGCTTGTCAGGTAAACACCTTAAGATTTTTGCTCATTTTATTAAAAAAATAATTTCTGGGTGTTTTTTTTTTCTTTAATGTTCTGGGATCTGGGTTTTTATTTTTGGGTTCATTTTTCAATTTTTAGTTATATTTAACCCAAAGTTGCTTGCCCCTCAAGATCTCAGGGCTGATTTCGAGTGGATGAATTTGGGGGGCATTAGCTTCTTTTTCTCCTAAAGTTTTCTTTGGTTTTGCTTGTAAAATAAAATGAAAATTTTATTTTAGGTGGATACTGAATTAAGGCTAGAATTAGGATCCAGCTATATTAACATCGTTAAGGGAAATTGGGAATTCAACATTCAACTTCTAGGTTTTATCTTTAGGCCATTGAAGGACAACATCCATCTGGCTTCTATCAACCCATGTTCACCTGAATTTTCTGCAGAATTTATTATGCATTCTTTTAAGCTAGTTGCCTGCAGTGTATTTGAGCGATGCATTCTGTTTCAATTTTGGAATTTGTAAAACTCCAATGGGTTAACTCTTTTTTCTTGCTTTCATTTTCTTTGATGCCATTTATGGCTGTATAAGTATATTCCTTGATTAATATTGTTAACATGTTATTAGGTACTGATATTTGACTGATTTATTTCTGTAAGGATGAGGCATCAGCATCAGCATTCCTCGTAAAGGAGACCTCTATGCTGCTTGATCTTTAACGAAATTGTTGTGTCCACAAAATTTGAGACGGAATGGCAGCTTATGTTGATCAGGCCTGTTATGGTTGGTCACATGAGGAGCTACCTCATCAAGGGGACTCCAGGGTAAATTTTTGGAATGAATTTTTCAGTTCATTACTTTCTTGTATTGTTGATTTCGAACAATAGGAGATAACAGATAGCCCTCAACAGAACAAAACTGACTGGAAGGGTAGGATTTATGTAGCCAACCCCAAAAACTTGGGAAAAATGCATTGTTGTTGTTGTCGTTGTTGTTGTCGTTGTTGTTGTTGTTGTTAATGATGATGATTTTTAACAATCTAGATATCTCCTGCCTGTATTTGATAAATTTTAGTGTCATTCTTTTGTGTTGTGAAATTGTGCGACTCGATGCCAACGTCCAAGTTTATGCATTCTAATCATTTGTATGGTCACTACAAGTCTCCAACTTCTAAGTTTATGCATTCTATCATTTGTATGGTCACTACATATAGTCTTACGTTCTCTAGACTTAGTAAGAAAATCTCATTTTTACCTCTGTTTGGTTTTTTTCCCCGAACAGTAATTTTATTTATTTATTTTCCGAGAAAAAGTGATTTAGTTGTTGTTTGCTTTTCAGGAAGTTTCTGCTTCTCAAATGCTCGATCATGGTTCAATATCCTTTGGAAGGTTTGCATATGAACCATTATCATGGGAAAGAAGATCCGTGTTCACTTATAATAAATGTCAAGAAGAGTTCGAGAAATTCAAGTCCCCTGGCTTAGTTGCTAAAAAGAAAGCATATTTCGAAGAGTATTACAAAAGAATTCGAGCTATGAAAGCTTTGCAAGAGAGCCAACAAACTGAAATAACATTGGATTATGGCGGTGATAGTAGTTTTTCAAGTCGAACGGGAGATGAAGAAGAGTCAGCAGTACAGGGAGTAGCCAATGCTGCTGCTGTTCAATCAGAAGAAGCTCCAGTTGAAGATTCAATGGAAAATGGAAAAGATTGCTGCACATCAATTAAAGTTCAAATTGGACATTCCGATTCATCTACAAATAACTTCGAGGAACATGAACATGAAGAGAATATTATCTATTCTCATCAGATGCAACACCTGGATATGGATACATCAGCACATGAATCATTGAAAGTAAGCATCGAAGAGTTTAAACAGAAAGATCTCGTTGATCGTCATGATAAAGCAGTTTCAATGGAAAATTGTACCTTAGACACAAATACTGAGATTGAGATAGCTTCTAAAGAAACAAGACCATGTCCAACAAATTCCAAGGAGGGAAATGTAGAGCTCAAACCTGCACATAATATGGTTCCAGTAAACATTATGCAAGCTGTTAAGAAATACGAAGACAATGTATCTGTTCCCACAGTGAAGGTATGACAAATTATGAATACTATGTTCTTGCTATTTTGTGTTGGCTACAATATCTGCAAAAATAAAATAGAACATGCATGCAGTTGAGTGAAGAGTATCTCTGAAGAAATTTTTGTTAAGGATTTGAACATAAATAAAGCATGTTTTAGATATTTCACTAGCTATATAGAAATCCATTTACGGTATAAAACTAAAGCCCCATGTATAAAGACTACATGTTGGTTACTATCGTGAAAAATATTTAGTCCTGTGACTGCTATCATGAAAGATATCTACTTTTTCTATGTTTTAAGCCAAAAAGTTTCTATTGATAAACATTGCCTTGTTACCTAATATTTTTGTACTGCATTTGGTGTATACATAAGAAGAAGCGTTATTGGCCTTTTACTTGCCTTAACTATTCTAATTTTCCGTTTTTTCTAATTATTCCTTATCTTTTTCAGGAATCTACAGGTCCATCAAGAAATGGTCCAAAATTGGAACACAGAGCTAAACAAAAAATTAAAAAATCATCACAGGGACCAATTAATCCAATTCAAAAGATTGTGAAATCTGTGAATGGTGTCGCTTCAACCAAGGCAACTGCTGATAAAGTCTCAAGAAACTACAAATCCATCTCTGCTACTTCAAAATTGGAACTTAAAGCTAAAGCAAACATTCAAAAATCATCACAGGGACCAAAACATCCAATTCCAAGAAAAATCGCTGATAAAGTCTCAAGAAACCATAAAGCTACCTCTGCTACCTCTGCCTCTTCACACGGACCACTTACACAAGTACACTCCAATGTCACTATTCCTCGCCCGTTCTCACTTGCAACTGATAGACGAGCGGCTGTTCCTTCTGGTAGTAGAGAAGATGCACACAAATCAGTCTCTAAATCCTCAAACCAAAGATCATCTTCAGCAGTTAAAGGGAAACATACAATAAATGTTCAGGTGCACTTTATATGTAATCATGCTTCTCTTAATACATCCTTTTTCTATAATCATTCTCCAATTGATAAACTTTGTTCATGACAGGTGGTTTTTATTTCCTTTTCTCCATAATAGCATCAGAAATTTTGGTTACTTTAGTATTCACACCCTTGATTTTCTTTTGCTTAGAGGATTGCCAATCAATGATTCTGATAAAACTAATCAGACTCTAATGTTTATGTTTTTTTTCTTCTATCCAATGTTCTGAATGGGATTTCTACAGGGTACTTCAAAGCAAACTGTAACAACCAGCGGCATGAAAACCAGAGGTCTAGAAAACGAAGGGTCAGTTTTTGTTGGGTTGGTTTATATTAATCATGATTGTATAGATTCTTCTTCTAGATTCTTATAGTGTTTCTCTGTGTGACGGCGTCATTGCTTAACTTTAGAGGACATGACGAGAAAAATACACCTAAGGCATCAGACAGCCGGCTCAAGGCCAGAGGCACTAACGTCGTAACCAGCAAGACGGAAAGCAGGAGATTGGAGAACAGAAGGTTGGTCTTTGATTTTGCTTAGTCATGATAGTGTTGTGTTCTGCAAACAGATCCTTTTGGTGTTTGTTCGGTTCATTTTCTTTATATTTAGAGGTCATGAAGAGAACAAGAAACTTGTGACAGTGGACTGCCAATCTAGTAGCCTTAAGGCGAGGGGTGCTAGTACCCTTGGACTGATGAAAGCAAGGTGGGTTACATTATATATTATGATATTATAGAATTACGTACTTCACATGATGGTAAATATACTGTTTTAAAAGAACTACTTGATCTTTTTATGCTTATAAGTGAAGTAAATATGTTTCATCGTTCCTATCTGAATATTAAAAAAATTATTTTTTTTCTCAACATCCAGGTCGCTTAACCTTCCTTCCCGTGATAAATTTAGTTGCAATAGTGGTGTTGACATTAGATTCAACCAAGGCGATAGAAGTAATGAGGTAAAATCTCACAAAACTCTTCTCTTTCGTTTTCTTAATGTTTACGTCAGTCATATTGCATTAGTAATTTCATTAATGCTGACACTTGATTTCATTTGTGGAGCCATTTTCTTAGTTTATGACTTTTGCCTGACACCATACTGAAGGTGTGGGGTTTAGCGTTGTAACTTTTTAAGGAAACAATTTTCCTAAAAAGTGTTAGTTAATTTAGTCTCACATTTGATTACGTATTTGTAGCTTGTTTGCCTTCTTATAAATAGCATCTGATCTTAACATAGTATCAGTTAGTTCACTACAAGCAACTAGGATTACATTATTGATGACGTAATTGCAAGATTGCTAGCTACCTAGTTGCCATTTTCATCTTTACGGTACCTTCCCCTACTCTTTAACTTGTTCATTTGTACTGTACTCATGCATTCTACATAGTTTATAGTTGAGCCATAAGCTTTGTGTTTGAAGATGGAATGCTTTAGTAAGGGTTAGAATGGAAGTGCTCATACTCTGAAACTGAACTTACTGAAATTCCATCAGTTTGAGACAGTGTTTTAACCAGGCAACAAACCTGAAGATCTAGGTTAATGCTGATGAGCACTATTTATATGTGTCAGAATGCATGGAGATCCTTAAAATGGACCACTTTGAACTAATCATGCAGGGAAAACTCGAAGCTGGTGTGGCAGGATTTCGTCGAGCTGACACAAAAGTTTTCACCCCTTCAGTTGAAAGATTCAGATACAATGCGAAAGCTGTCACCCCTTTGGATGTAAAGGCTAGAACTGAGACGAAAAAGGTAATATAATTGATCGAAGCGTATCGTATTCCCTCACTGCTTTTACATAACGAGCTAGAACCTTGAAGGAGAAAATCTCACACTACGCATTACAGATGACCCCATCTTCGACGAGTAATTCATCGTGTAGCATGAGGAAGACACGATTTGGTGAGCAATCGCTTGATGGGAAGAAGCTAAGGTGGGCTATCTTAACTTGTTGCATTGACTCAAATATCTACAAATTATAGGCTTAATTGCATTTACACCCTCCGTACTATATGAGGTTAGTCATTTATAACCCGTTAACTATCTTTATTAGCATTTAGACCCTCTGATGCCCGAACAGAGTTTACATCCAAGTGACATGCACACATAACGGGAGATAACTAGTTTTGGAAATAGAGGGTAAAAGTGATAATATAATAGTTTAGGGTAATAAGTGGTTGATCCCTATCTACAGTAGAGGGGGAGTATCTGCATTTGAACCTAAGTTGTATGATGGTTCTCTCTCATCGATGTTTGTGATTTTGGTTGAGAAACAGGCAAGAGAGGCCTCGATGGCGATAGACACAGAGAGAGAAGCAGCAAAATCTCATCGACTGGGGAGCCACAGTTCATGTGAATATACTAGCCTTCATTTGTGATAAAATCTTATGTTCATTAGTGTTGTTGTCATATAATTTGTATCTCTTTTTCTTCGATAAACAGAGGTGCAGGAGTGGCCATGAAATGGTCATGTTGCAGTAGTATGCAGTTTTAATAAAACTTTGCACTAATTAGAAAAACTATGGCTGTATAATGACAATAATGATCCTTTCCCTTTTTCCAAATTGTGATGCATATTTGTTCATGCCATATTTTAAAAAAAACCAATTGGTTAATCAGAGAGGAGAAACTGGTTGACCTTCCAATATAATCTTGATATTCTTGCCAATTATATGAGTATATGGAAAAATAAATTAAAAAACTATTTCATTTCAAAATTTGCATAGACGATGAAAATACAGGACCTCCTTGTGTATATAGATCTTTATTGTCATTTAAGCCCACATCTTGCAATTGGCTAGGTGGATTACTAAATTATTTGTAGTTTGGAACTTTTAAAAATGGAATGAATGTGATAATTCATTTACCTAAATAAACAAATCAAGAGACAAAATAGAGTTTAGATCAATTTGTTAGCCACATTTGTAGATTAGCTCATTATCAGTCATTTCTAAATAGCTAGGCCCTAACCAAGTCGCCCTTTACAAAATCTAGAAATTTTTTGTGAAAATTAACACCTTGGGGTTTTTTGTTTATAAATCCAAAGTTTGCTTCCATTTTTCAAAAAAACCCACCTAGCTCTATACGTTTTAATAAACTCAAGATACAAAGTTTGTCTACCTTTAAACCCAAAACATAGAACACAAAGGATATAACTGCATACAATAAGGTGTATAGCTACGTGCTATATAATGTATGGTTACTGTTAGGGTTTTTGATGGGGAAGAGAGGGATACTCAGATTGGTGAGCCAAAAACAAACTTAACTTTTTTTCACTAAGTTTTATCTATTACATACTACACTACTAAATATAGATAAGGCCCAATAGCAATTTGGGTCACAATATAACTATCTCCACCTTGAGACAAATTGCACCCAAACAAACTAAGCAAAAGACTAACTTAAACAAAAGCAAACAAACACAAAAACACAACTAGTATAAAACTAGCAACAAACTAGAAACAAGCAACACTGAACTTGAGCAAAACTTAATTTTTGCAATTGGAAGAGGCTTAGTGAGCATATCAGCGGGATTGGACTCGATACCAATCTTCTTCACGACAACCTTACCTTCCGAGATCACATCTCAAACAAAATGATACTGAATGTCAATGTGCTTGGTCCTCTCATGGTATATGCCATCCTTCGTCAAATAAATGACACTTTGGTTATCACGATATATCGCAATAGGATCCTCAAATGAGGACATCTCACCAACAAAAATCTTGAGCCAAATAGACTCATTAATAGCCTCAGTAATTACCATATACTCGGCTTCCTTACTTGAGAGTACAACGGTTGATTGAAGTTGAGACTTCTAACTAATTGCACACCCTCCAAAAGTAAATACATAACCGGTCAAAGACCGTCTGCTATTAAGATCACCCGCAAAATCCGCATCCACACAACCCGTTAGGTTATCCTTGCTCCTTCCAAACTCTAAATAAGCATTAATGGTATCCTTCAAATAGTGGAAAATCCACTTTACCGCTTCCCAATACCCTTTTCCGGGACAAGAGAGGTACCTACTTACCATACTAACGACTTGAGCTATGTCGGACCGAGTACATACCATCAAGTACATAAGACTCTCAACCGCACTTGAATATGGAACCTTTTCTATATAGCTCTTCTCATGATCAGATTTCAGGCTCATGTCGGCACTAAGCTTGAAATGCGCCACAAGAGGAGTAGACACAACCTTTGCCTTCTCCACACCAAATCGGCGTATCACCTTCTCGGCGAAACTCTTTTGTGAAAGAAATAATTTTTAACTGGACCGGTCCCTTGTGATCTCCATGCCAAGGATCCTTTTGGCGGTCCCTAAATCTTTCATCTCAAATGCCGAACCAAGTTGCTCCTTCACCCTCCGAAAGGACCTTTTGAAGTGTTGAATTGTTCAAACATAATTGGATAGTTGAGAGAGCTTTATCATCCATATCTAGCCACTTCTTATCAGTAACGGCTTCAACCAACTTATCTCTCCCATATATGGTGCCCTTAATTCTAAGACTGGATAATTTGGCAGCCATCCGCACTTGCCAAAGTGCAAAACTCGTCTTCCCATCATACTTCTTAATATCAAATTTGTCGGACATCTTCATTTAATTCACAGACCCCCAATTTAATACAACTTCAAATTTAATTAAATCACCAAAACACCACAGAGAAAAATAAACTCCAAATCTCTTATTCAATTTGAGCAGGGGGTGATAAAAAAATTGATAAAGCTCTGATCCAAATCTCGTGCTCCACAGAGGTGGATTTATCTTATCCCCTCTTCCTCTCGTCCTTGAGTGTTCTGATCCCTTTCATTCCTTTCTTCGATGGCTGTCGACGAGGGAGTCGAGCTGGTGCGGTCTTGAGCGCGATGTCAACGAGATCTGGTGCGGTCTCGAGCACGATCGTGCGGGCGAAGCTTGGATCTAGTGCGGGCGGAGGCGAAGCTAGCGGCTAGTGTGGGCGAGGTCGACCAGATCTAGCCGAGGTTGGTCGACCAGATGGTGCGGTCGCAGCTATCGACGAGGCTAGATCTGGGCGACGAGATGGTGTGGCTGTCGACGAGATGGTGCGGTCGAGCTTGATCGAGACTGGTCGAGCTTGGCGCAGATTTGGACGACGGCGACAGCTGGACGACGGCGGCGGCGGCGGCGGCTAAAGCTCTGATACCAGATTGTTAGGGTTTTTGATGGGGAAGAGAAAGAGAGATACTCAGATTGGTGGGCTAAAAACAAACTAAACTTTTTTTCACTAAGTTTTTATCTATTACATACTACACTATAAAATATAGATAAGGCCCATAGGCCCAATAGCAATTTGGGTCAACATATAACAGTTACATATCTTATTGTATATAGCTATAAACTCGTGTCCTATAATTGTAGAGGATTTGAATCCTATTCGCACGTATAGACCTAGGACCATTTGTTTGGCAAATGGAAATATGACTTTGGGTTTTTAAGCAAAAACCCGCTACAACTTTCAAAAAACTGGAAAGTGCGAAATGAAATTGTTAACTTTCGAATAAACTAGAAAGTGCCTCTTAGAAAATAGAGGTCACGTGTCCAAATGATACACCGCAGGCCCATCTCATCCATCCAACGGCCCAGGCAGCCCGCTCCCGTGGGCCGTCTGCTCAACACACGCCTGTTCCCCAAAACGAAAAGCGCGTTTCCCAGACTCGTCACGAACTCCCCAAACGACCCCTGACCCAATCATCACAGAACCTTCCAGAACCAGGGGCACTTTCGTTACTTCCCACAATATAGACCTGGACAGCAAGAAGCTTCTTTCCATTTTCAAGAACCGAGCTCCTCCCATCTTTTTCTCACAAAACGAAACAAAAAAACAAAAGAAAGACAAAGGAAAAAAAATAAAAGCAGAAACCCTAACCCTAGCAATGGCGTCGTTTGCTGAAGCTCCACCCGGCGACGTGAAGTCAGGGGAGAAGATCTTCAAGACGAAGTGCGCTCAGTGCCACACCGTCGAAAAAGGGGCCGGCCACAAACAAGGTCTCGAATCCCTCCACCGAAACCCTAATTCGTTTGATCTAAGATCTGATCTGAGATTTCTTTGTGTTTCGTTCTGGGATCCTTGGAGTTTGTGTTGAAACCCTAGTTTTTTTTTTTTGATGAAATTGTAGGCCCTAATTTGAACGGGTTATTTGGGAGGCAGTCTGGGACGACTCCGGGGTATTCGTATTCTGCTGCGAACAAGAACATGGCCGTGATTTGGGAGGAGAACACTTTGTATGATTACCTGCTCAATCCTAAGAAGGTAATGCTTCTTCTTTTTTTCTTATAACTTGGTTTTGCTTGTTTCAAAAGTTTCATTTCAGGGTTTTTTTTTTTTTGGAGTTGAGGAGAACATCATGAACATATTTGGCTATTTTAAATCGGTGTTTAATGAAGGGAAGTGAATTGATGATACCCAATGAGTTAACCCAAGACTTAATTTAGACTAATGTGATCAGCTTTAAAGTCAGAATATATCATTTATGGTAGATAAGGTTCATTATGATTTTAAAAAGGGAGAAAAAAGAAAGGAAAAAAAAAAAAGAAGAAGGGCATAGGGAAACCAAGACTTCATATCAAATTTTGATACATAGGCTAGTTGATATTATCTAGCGTTTGTTTGTCTATATATGCATGTAATTGTACACATACACATAACGCATTGTATGAATGTATGTAACATGTATTTATCCATTTTTGCTTGTCTTTGGTGACTGTAGTTACTAGTTGGTGTCTTATGGGCTAGAAGTAATTTTGAGTGAACATTTTGTATCCAGACTTCCTTTGTTCCTGTCTTGTTCACGTGTTCTTCTAACAGTAGCTACAAAGCATTATAAGTTAAAGAGTTTTTTATTTACGTGAATCCATATTTGTTGATACATCAAATGAACCTGTTCTTGTGATATAGTCAGCTCCATTTAATGATGAAAATATTATTAATCCTTTAGTACCCTTGTTTATTATTGCATGATATTCTAGAAATATTAATGTGGATAGAAACTATAATTTGGAACTCAATACTAGTCTTGTAGTGTTGGGATTAACTGCTTATATGTATGTATCCATGTAGTTTCTTGTATGCTAGGAGTGGGAGATGAATACCTTGAGTTGATATTACTATTTATATTCTATGAACTTGCGTTTTTGTTCTCTCAATTGACTTGTTTTGCAGTATTAGCTAAAAAAATTGTGGTCTACAGCTGTACAGTCAATCATAAAACCTTACCCCTTGAATCTTGTGCCATAGTGGAATCTATCTTGATTGACGATGATGATAAAACAGTATATATCCTTTTATATTGTTACTGACATGGCTAGATAGTATAATTTAGTATTTCAATGCCCATGTCGGGTTCTCTTAATTAATGTTATCATGTTTTTATGTTAGATTCTAGATTGTTTTGGATCTAATGTCAGCCTGTAGGCTTACCTGCTGCTTTTGTTTGATTTGCTCTCTATGGGAACACTATGCTCATCTCAGTGTTTTATTGAGAAGTTGTGACAAAGAAGACTGGATGATTTATATCATCTTTGTTTTGTCAAGAAGATAAAAGAAAGCATGGTTACATTTTGATGTTAAAATAAAATAAACTAACATAAGATGGAATCGACAAGCATTCTTGTTATGTTGCCATTTAGCGCAAATACTGTTATGTCATCAAAGCTAGGATGCTTCTCCAACCATAATTCTGCCATTTTCTAGCACATCTATTGATTTTGGGTGACCATGTCCAGTTGTGAAAAGATGCCCTGCTATCCTCGATTAGATAAATGTTTTCATCTCTACTTTTTCATATTATTGTCTGTATACTATGCTTCTTGTCATTCATTCCTAAACCTTGTGATTGGAAAGTGAATTCTTTTTCCGTATTCAAATGTGTCACCTAGCCATTTCCTTTGTTGTTTATAATTTCTACAGATTTTTTACCCTTTTTTTAACTTTTACTATAATCTATTTTTTGGTCTCCCCTTGTAGTCGTTCTCTCAAGCTACGAATGGTTTGGTCTTATTTCAATTGAGCACTCATTGGTCTTGGTATCTGTTTAGATCAATCTTAAATGGTCATTTCTCATCCTCTAGTCAAGCAACTTTGGGCCTTTTTTGCAAATGCTCGTTTGTTATCTTATGTATGTTAGCTTATGTGTACATGGTGTTTTTGAACTTGACATTGGAGGAGACTAATTGGATTTTATATGTGATTGGCCAAGTTACTTTCTGAATTGGTTTAGTAAATTTCAAACAAAACCTGTAATACTAAAATAGGAATTAGAGTGTGATTGCTTTGACTTTGTTGTTTTTTGCTACAAGCTGCTGCATTGCAAGCACTAGTGTATTTTTAAGTATACTCAAAGTTACATGTTTTTTGTTGATTAAATTTGTTAGGTTTGGATATGGTTGCCTTTTAATATGGATTGTCACTCCTTTTAATGTGATAGGTTAAAAATGATAAATGATGGAAGGGACTCAAAGATCCAACATAAACGTGCAAGGGAAGAATTTGAGAGGAGAGAGGAGGAGATTATTATGGTAGTGATTAGTTTTATAGTTATTGCCATCGGTGCTTGGTACTATACAACGCACATGTTGAAGGAGAGTTCAAGAACACATGAAGAAGAGGATGAAAGGGCATACCTTAGAAAGTCTTGGATTCAAACTCTTATTTGCAATGCAGATAACTGTATTGTACAACTAAGAATGAATCCTCAAGCTTTTAAGAGGTTATGTGATGTTCTATGTATTAGAGGGGGATTAGTAGCATCAAGAAATGTCACGATTGAAGAAATTGTCCCTATGTTTTTGCATATTTTAGCTCATAATTTTAAAAATAGGACAAGTAAAACAGATTTTTATCGTTCAAATGAAACAATTAGTCGGTAGTTCCACAAAGTACTTCAAGCAGTTATGAAGATAGGAAGCCTCTACATTAGACAAGAATATACAAATCCTAAAGAGAGAGACATGGAGAAGTGGAAATGGTTTGAGGTAACTATGGCTTCTTTTTTTTAACGTTTCCATGTTTAATACTTTGGTTTTATAGAACTAATTGTAAGAGTGTGCAATTTTAGGATGCTATCGGGGCACTTGATGGGACTCATATCCAATTAACTGTTCTTTTGGAAGATCAAAGTAGAGATCGAAATAGAAAAGGAGAGACCAATACAAATGTACTTGGTGTTTGTGATGCCAATTTGAGATTTTCATATGTGCTATCTAGTTGGGAGGGGTCAACATCAGATTCTCGTGTTTTACGTGATGCTTTGTATCGGCCCAATGGCTTGAAACTTCCCTCAAGTAGAAATACAATCTTTTTAATTATTATATATGTATTACTTCTTAGCTTTTACATTGTTGTGACTGAAGATTTTAATTATGTAGATAAATACTTTCTCGTGGATGCTGGGTATACAAATGGGACGGGGTTTTTGGCACCATATAGAGGGACTCGCTACCATATAAAGTCTTGGAGAGAAAATGGTCCAAGAAACTACAAAGAGCTATTTAACCAACGTCATTCCTCTGCTAGAAACACAATTGAGAGAGCATTCGGATTGCTAAAAAAGCGATGGGCTATATTATGGACAGCTAGCTTTTACAGTGTTAAGACGCAAATTAGGATCATTAATGCATGTTGTATTCTTCACAATTTTTTACGTGAAGAGATGAATGAAGACGACTTGTTGAATGATGTGGATCGAGAATTAGAAGATGCTCTTGTAGAAACTTCAATTATTTTTAGGCTGCGATTGGGGCCGGAGGGGGAGGGGTCATGGGAGAGGAGGTGGATGACGGAGTCAAGACGCCCGAGTTTGGGGTTGAAATTGATGAGGGCAGTTTGAGATTTTAATCAGGGCAAGTTATTAGAGAAATGTTAAAACAGTCAAAATACGTCTTGGGGTAATTTTTTTCCAATATTGATGATGTGAGGGGCATTTCTACAAGCATCAATATTTGAGGGGTATGTTGCAAATGCTGATGATATAATGGGTATATTGAAACTAGCCCTAAATTTTAAGAAGCCAAAATAGTTCAGCCTGTTGGGACAGCCCGATGCCCCAACCACCGATTGTGGCTCCACCGCCCCCAAACCCTTCGTGGCCACCTCTCGTCACCGCCATCGCCATTTAGATCTCCCGCCAACCCAAAAACGAAAAGTCCTAACTCTAACTTCGCCGTCTTCAGCCTCCGCCCTCGTCGCCTCCCCTGATCCTCACTGTCGACCCCTCCTCTCCCCTAGCCCCTGTAAGTGTCCTCTACTCTCCTCTCAAAACCCTAACAGTAATTTTTGGGTATTTCAGTTTATGCAACTGTATGTTTGGGTATTTTCTAAAAATTTTGTATTTTCCGAAATTTTTGGGTATTTTCTAAACTTTAATGCAATTTATGATCTTGAATACTGTGATATTTATGCAATTGTAGTTACACTAAACCTAATTACCTAATTTAAACACTAATTACATAGATACCTGAATAACGCTAACAGAACACTAATTACTTAACTAACCCTAATTACTCTTTACAGTGTGATCTAACACATCAATGTATTATATATATTGAACTTAGGTGAATAAAAAAAGTAGTTCATGTTATTCGTAGACTCCTATCCGATAAGTACTGTCAATCCTTTGGACTTCTAATGTAAGATACACGGCTCAGCTTGAGTATGAAATAATTTTTCTATCTGAAAACAGTCATATACTTTGTATTAAAAGTAAAAATAATTGGGCACTCGAATTCGTAATTAATGGATCTGTCCACGAAAGAGATCCCTTCTCGAACAGGTTAGAAATATAGGCGTGCGTCATCTATATTTGTATACTTTGTATGTAAATTTATAAATTTTAGGTGAGGAAGGGAGGGAGGGAGTTTTTTTCTTCGAAAACCAAGATCTTGGGGTAAATTTGTAAACATGGAAGATTTGAGGGGTATATATGCAAAAAATCCTTAAGTTGACGCTCAAATCTCTCTGCCTGTGACTGGTGAGGCCTTAATGACAAAACATGGACACTTTTTACGCCTTATATCGCCAAAGCCAATAAATGTACCTTATGGTAAATAGGTGCCACTAAATACACCAGTCTGGTAATTTAGCTGTGTTTGTATATATCCATGTTTTATCAGATGTATCTGCATTCATATCATTATGTAACCAAGCCTAATATCCTGAAATATGGGCCACGACCCATCCTAGGATTAGTTGGATCCCCCAGAGGTTACCGCTTTCATCAACGCTCGAGAAACTAACCCTAGTGAATCTCATCTCCTGTCATCTCCGATCACCACCACCACGGCGAAGGATATCTGAATCATGCTCGGAATCTCATACGGAGAGCTCTTCCTCATCCTGGGAGCGACTGCTGCTCTCATAGGTACTCTCTCTGATCTCTCTCTTTGACATTTTCTCAAACACTTTAGATGCATCAAATTCTAAACTCATATGTACTTGACTCTAGGCCCAAAAGATCTTCCAGTGATCGCGAGAACAGCAGGTCGGTTAGCGGGCCGCGCCATCGGGTACGTCCAGATGGCCCGTGGTCAGTTCGACAATGTAATGCAACAATCCCAAGCAAGCCAGGTCGGAATTTTGAGAAAAAAATGAAATTTCATCTATACTTGTTTCCAATATCTAATTTTTTTAATTTGGGGAAATGTAACATTATAGGTGCATAAAGAGCTTCAAGATACTATGGCACAATTAGAAGCCATTCGGTATGAAATTCGGAGCATTTCAATTATGAATCCCGTTCCGTTCACAAGGAGGATCGAGGGGGCAACAGGAGATCCTATGTCGAATAATAGTGATTACGATGGTAACTTTATTTAGAATATTTGTATGATTTTTCCTTGTTTAGAAAATATTTTTTGGGGATTTTTTCAGGTACAAGTGCTAATGCGATGCCTAATGAAGAAATCAAGCCTACAGTGGATACTCCCAAGGTCTTTTACTTCTTTTTTTCATTTTAATTTCTATATGTTAGTATTCATATGTATGTGCTTATTTCTTGTATGCAGAGCTTTAATATAGAGGATAAGGTTTCTTTGAGATTGCACAGCCAAGCTATGACTTATGCTAGATTGGCTGAAGCACCGAATGTAAAATCACATTTTGTTGCGAATGGCGATGGTGGAGGGAAGATGGATGATGAAAGGGATGGTTTGTTAGCTGTTCTTCCTGTCTCTGCTGAAAATGCTGGATTTCTTCCAAAGCATAATGGTATATACCTTCTACATTTTTAGTGGTGATACAATTGTTATCGCTTTGGCATCGATCATTGAGCTTTCGAGTCTCATTCTGATATAATTTTTTCTTGTTGATGTTTCTAATGTATAGAACTCTTGAAATTGTTCATATCTATGAAACTTCGGAATTGCTATCATAAACTCTTTTAGCTTTAGTGGATTCTTGTCATTGTTTTATTTTCTCACATGTATTTGTGCTGAAAATTTTGTTTTAAGTTACATGCCCAAGGTAAGAATGTCATTTGCCTCGTATATAGAGCAGCGCCCATCATTTGAAACATCAAATTGGTTTCATCCCTAGTTGGCTGAAAAACTGCTTATTTCATCCTCAAATTTATCATTTTGACCTGATCATAGATGCCATAATTGGTGACCCTGAAGATGGCCCTTTTTGTTTTTGTTTTCTATAGTTGGTGATTTATATCCACCTCTATGGAATTATCTTACTGTTTGACTGATCGAGTAGTCAGATGAACAACTATTTTAAAATTTTGGGAGTTGATATAGATTGATTTATGTCTGCATTGCAACAATATTTAGCTTTGATGATGTTTACCCATGGACTATAACTTTAGTGAGAAAATCGAGACTGACCTGTTTCGCTTCAAGACAATGGTGAACATTTCAGGTCTTTTGGTGTTAAGATTGCCACTGCTGGCAAGGTTAATGCCTTTATTCTGCAAAGTTGGGACCAATGGTTATGATTAGCCCTCAGCAATGAGACATCATTTTGCAATCTGTAGATGTTACAGCCATCTTTGGAGCAGTAAAAGGCCTGAATAGATGAATAAGTAGAGCTGTCGTCGTTGCATTATTAAGCAATTTTCTAAACTATTCTTGAAAGGCAAGCATTGCATAAAATCTGCAATGTTTTGGGTTCTTTATTCTAAGAGTAGCTGATACTGTTTAAGGAATGTGCATGAACCATTGAGATTTCTGACTTGTCTGTTTCCCAGCAATTATCGTACCATGAGCATATTATGTTTGCCGAAGTTCTTTCCTTTGATTTCTCTACCTCAGCGGGCTTGTTTTATCTGATCCCATTTAATATTAGCATAAATAATAATGGTAATTAGTGCTCAAATTCCCTTGCTAGGTTAGCAATGGAATATTGCTGTTTTAATCCTTTTTTTCTCCCTCTCTTAATGACAGTATGGCATTCTTATTTTAAAACAGCATGAAAAACCTCTCTTGAGATTGTGTGATGTATGCCAAGAAGAAAATTTTGATTTATGCTCTATCAGTAACTTTGAGCTCATGTAGTCTACAGAAGGATGCATCATCACTTTCTAGTTACGTGTATTCGAGTTTAGAAGGTTTTCATTGCCGCAGTGGGGTCGTTGATTCTGAAACACCAATTTGTGTATTAGTTTAATCATGTTTTTCATTTCAGTGCATTATCCCTCTCCCAACCAGCCACAATATCAGGTTCCATCAAAAACATGAAGGAAAGAGCATTAATATACAGTTCACTGATATTATATTGGACACTGAACGTCTGTTTCTTTAGTCATCACAGTAAAGTAGGGCTCTCCTTGAGCTGTTTCATTTCAATCAATTTGGGGCACATGCAATCCAATAACATTTGTGGCAATACAATCAAAAAGGACTTGAGACACCCCATGATACGCATCTAAGCTAGTCTTTTCCAAGTCGAAGACTTTGATATTGTTCTAAGAAGAGCCTCAGAAGAAAGTTCTTACCCTTGAGAAGAACATTTGTGGAATAGTTTATTTTCCCTATTAATACCCTATTATTTCAGACTTCCGTCAGTGTCTAATTTCACTTATTAGATTCCAGAGTAATATATTTCTTCCAGTCAGTATCTAAGCCTACCACATTTCTTAAGAGATTTGTAGATGTTGATCAATCAGTTGGTCCTGTCATGTGAACTGCATCAAATGGATCTGTTGTGCTGCTACTGTTAAACTTGCCAATAGAGAAGGGAGTTTTTTGTATCAACCCTCCTTTAAAAATCTCACTAATTCTTTGTCTACTATGCATGCATTTGTTGAAATTCATACTCATGAAAACAAAGTGCAAGAACACCTTCCTAAGTTCTTATAATAGGATAAGGTATTATGGAAGGTTTGTAAGCACAGAATTGTTGTGGTTTTAGTTCGTGTTTATTGGTATTGGTAGTGGTAGCTTGACAGTTATCATCACTTTTGCGTTGAAGTATCAGCATATGAAATAAGTTTGTTTAATTTTAAGTTTTCTTGTGATTGATTTCTTTTCAGTTTTCCTAATATAACATTATAAAATTAACCATCGTAAAATGTAATCTTACTCATGTTAGGTGTTATTAGCCAATACAATATTTATTAGTCATTTTTAGCTAATATTGACAGTATCAATTGTTTTGGGCAGTTCTGTTCAACATGCTTAATATCCTGATAAGTACAGCTGATTTATTGGTATTTGCTAATATTTCAAAACTTGATATTATGTTTACATAGGTCTGCTCGATGAGTTGGGAATTGGTCTAAATTCATCATCTTTCAATATAACAACGAAATCTATCTCCTCTCTTATACTGAAACATATTTACTTTGCTATATGTGAATCCCTGTTTCAATTTGATTCTATTAATTTGGTCTTAACATATATAAATAATAAATGCATATCTCAATAGTTAATACACAATTAGTATGACGTAAGTATTTAATAATCATAAAATATGACATCCACAAAGTGTCCTAGAAAAGTGTCGGAAATTAATATTATTCTTATATCTTTATTGTTTTCTACTTCACTCCCTACCTTTACTTGTATATATGCTCATCTTAAATCAATCTTGGATTTTGATGTAATGCCAGGTGAGCCTAAAGGATCAGATATTGTGCTGGAAGCAATACTTGAAGCAGAGGTGGCTCAAAATGCCAAACAATTCTTCTCACAGCCAGAAAACCAGATACCTGAAGATATACCAAAACAGTGAGCATGTGAAGTTTTCTTATTGTGGTGTATAATGTTTGAATTCATTCTGAATAGGAGTCTCTGACATGAAAAGATACTTAAAGAATGAAACGGTTAAGAAAAATGGCAGCTTTCGTGGCCTCTTTTTTTTCACTCGGATCCTTGGGGTCAAAATGAAGCTTTGGTTCCTCAACAATATTGTTGTGCGATTATGTTTGCATTTGTATATTCATATGCGCAGTGCTTGTTTTTGGTATGGTTTTAAGATAATCTTGTATGATTATGGTCTACTATCAATCAGCCGAGGGAAATATATTGAATTGTATACATGAGGCATTGAGGCGGTCCCAAGGGAATAAACTGACAATAATCTTAGTTGGATTTCAGAGAGGTTATCTGAAGTTCCTTATTCTGTAAATAGGACGTATATGTTGCTTCTGTTTAAATAAAATAAAAAAAGAACGATGTATCTGTTGTTGTGCAAAAAAGTTAAAAGAGATGATTATAGTGAGATTCCACTGCTGCTTATGTAGCGATGACCTCCTCATCCATGTTACTTTGGTAAATGGATGTGTTATCAGATAGAATACCTTGCATGGGGTTTCAAGAAAACCTGCAAGGCTGCAAGTAGTGCGTACCCTAATCCATCTTTCATCTTTGTCTCTAAATTTGTAGATGGAGAGTTAACTGTTAAATTTGCACTAATTTGTGCTTACCGTTACCTGCTAAGTATACATTTAGAATTCTCGGAATCATAACAACTTTGAAGTTTGTTGCGGACAAAGTTTCTACAGCAATCAAGCTAACAACAAAGTGGAAAATTACTGAATATAAAAGACTTTATAATAATTAAATCTAAAACATATCTTTCAAACGGGCTAAAGATGATATATGCATTTCGGAATCAAGAATTGATGAGTAACACGTATCTAATTTTCTAATATTCAGGATATACAGGTTTACAAAGGAATTTGAAAGAAATTTCTAATAAGGATTGTGGAGATTTTTTGATGTTAAACATTTGAACCGCATTAGCATACTTAGAAAGAACTAATACAAGTTAACAATTTTCAAAGCAAACAGGCAATTTTATCTCTCTGGTGAACACTGATACCTTTAGGTTGATTGTTCAAATGATGAACAATTTTTGGTTCCAGTATATTACTTCGATGCAGCAATACCCTAATGACATAATTGCGCGAATACACGTGCACAAGCAGAAAATTTGAGCCAATGCAAAATGGAATTTTACATCCTGATTAACTCCTAAACTAAATGATGATTTGGTTAATTATATCTTTGTGAATACGCAAACATCAGTAATAAGTAAAACACGAGTGCAATGGTGTTGTGTCTAGGGGGTGCAAACGGATCAGATATGAGGCACCGATATGATAATTATCATAATCGTATCCGTTTATCAACCATGGATACATATAAGTCTCAGTTAAAAAAGGGCTAAAATACCAGATTGGCCTAAATAGTGACACTCTTTTACCAGTTTGGCCTAAAAAATGACACCGGCGACACTTTGACCTAAGAAGTGACAAATCGGCGATAAATAAGCCTTTTCGGTCACCAGAAGCAATTTTTAAGCAAGAAAATTAAGAGTTTTTTTATATATACCCTTCAAATTTCTCATATTTTCTAATTTAATCCCTCAAGTTTTAAATTTTGTAAAAAAATTCCTCTCTCTCTCTTCCTTCCCACCAACTTTTCCATCATCCTTCCCGTCATATCTTCCATTCTTTTCTCTTCCCAATCGTCACCATGCTCTCTCCTTTCTTTCACATATCCTCACTCTTAAGGAGATTGGGTTTTTAATGATTTGAGAGTGAAGGAGGGGTAGGAAGCAAAAAGGAAGAGAGATTGCAAGAAAAAAAGAGAAGAGTGAGATTAAGATTGTGGTGGAATGTTTAATGTTGGAGATTGGGAGTGGATGAAGCAAGTAGAAAGAGAGAGTAAGAGAAAGGAAGAGGAGAAGAAGGAAGAGGGAATGGGAGAGAGGAGAAGATTTTGGGGATTTAGAGTAAAAGGGATTGGAGGAGATGAAGGAAATGAGAAAGTAAGAGTGATGATCCATGAAATGAGGCAGAAGGAGAGGGAGTGAGGGAGGAGGGATGAGGGAAGATTGGGGTATAGGAAGAATAAGGAAATGGAGGAGATGGTGGGAAGAAGGAGGGAGAAGATAGTGAAAAAAGAGGGTGTTTTTTTTTACAAATTTCAGAACTTAGGAAAAGGAGATGAGTTAATTAAAAAATCAGGAAAGATTGAGGGGTCTATATGTAAAATTTCTTTTATTCTTTTCTCAAAAATAACTCCAGTGATCAGAACGTTTATTTGTCGCAGAACGTTTATTTGTCGCTGATTTGTTACTTTTTAGGCCAAAGTATCGTCGATGTCACTTTTTAGGCTAAACTGGTAAACTGGTGTCAATATTTAGGCCAATATGGTATTTTAGCCTTTTTTTATTATGTAATTTTCAAGAAAGATTGCAATCTTAAAGCACTTAGACTGGTTTATTGAAGTAGGATTTTCTGGATTTGGAAGTAATCAAGATCTTTTATTTATCATGTTGTTGGAGTTTCAATAATATCAATAGTGATTGGTGATTATTCCTGAGATCAAAGTTACCCAACAAGTTATTATGTATCATATCCATTTACTATAATTGGTCCAGCAACTAAGTACAATAATAATTTCCTTGTGGGTCTCACTTGAGTTGATATGTTAACAATTATTAAATTTTTTGTACCACTTTTGGGCTGCACCTCTGTTTAAGATTTCAAATATATAAAATTGTTTTTAATTGTACCATACTTATGATATATTTTTGGTATTAGAATAGCAATATGGACTTTGTCATAATCTGATCAGTAATTTCAAGATAGATTTGAGAGGTTTCCAAATTTTAAAGGTTGGTAAATAAGCAAGTAATAAAAAAAAATGGCATTACTCCTTTGCGTTCATGTTTGCTAGAAGTGTTCTTTTGTTATTTGTACTTTCACGGTCACAGAGAAAAATTGAAGAGGTTAAAATGAAAAATGACACCACTAATTTGTAAGAAGGAGTTTTTTTTAAAAAATAGCCCCTTTTGCTAAATAATTAGCAAAACCGACCGTTTTGCCAATTATTTAGCAAAAACGAACTCTTTTTGGCCAAGGCCAAGAAGAGGTCGGTTTCGCTAAATGATGTTCGGAAAACATACGAGACTACTAGTCCCGTATGTTTAGTGGTCAATTACTGGCTACTAAGTGGTGTCACAAAACCCATGGGACTAGTAGTCCCGTGGGTTTCAGCGACTGCCACTAAAC
>JBAKGM010000412.1:3399753-3422023 GCA_037177215.1 Asparagus racemosus | reverse complement strand
CTCTGGTGCATTAAGTCATTATCCTTACACATTTGTTGGTTTCTCCTTAGTAATTGTTGGTTTGGTTGTTTTGTTTTGGTTTCAAAGAGTGACCCCCCCCCCCCCCCCCCCGGGCCCCCGCACCCACGCTCACATTACCCCCACCTCATTCTCTCCTTTTATTTTTCCGGGAACGTGTTTACAGATATCAATTTAAAGAATATGAGGAAATTTTGAATTTGTTCACCTGGGGGAGTATTTTATTTGGATATTTGGATTATATATTACCTTCACTCTGTGCAATTCCTTTTAGTTGTTTTGTATCTCACATTTAATAATTTGCTAGTTTTTAACTTACTCACTTTACATTTTGTAATTTTTTTGCAGTACATTCCTGGTACAAAGATGGTCTTCCCTGGTCTGAAGAAGCCAAAGGACCGTGCAGATCTGATTGCTTACCTGAAGGAGTCCACAGCAGCCTAACTGCTTGCTGTAAAGCCATCACAAGTTTCACCCTTGTCATAAACTAGACGCTGCATCTTTTTCATTAGTTAGTTCAATATTTGATTTCCATGCTAAAAACATGGGAGTTCATAAATTTTGAGAGAAATGCCTGTTTTGAGTGATAGCATGTGCTACTCTTTATCAATTGAGACCAGTCACAAAAACATCATATCTTGGCGTTTATTTGGTTATTCTGGTGTATAACATTTCAATCTGTGTTTTGATAGTAGTAGCTATCCTGGTGGATTTTGCCTGTTGAAAGTTTGTTTCATTCTCTCGTGCAAATCATCGAAAGGTGAGTTATTTTTGTATGGCTTCCTCGGGGAGGCCCTGGGAAATATATTTGTCTGATGTGTATGTTTTTGTTTGTCATGGTTTGTGGTGTTTTGTCAACATCATAGTAGTTATTTTTTTTAAACTTTTTTTCAATATAGACCCTCCTGAGGTTTGTTTTTAAAACCGACCCACTTTCTTTTTATTTATAGAAACGACCTAGTTTTGCCATTCACGGTACTAATTAGTCGGGGTTGGCAAACCCGACTAATTAGTTATATATTAGTAGCTGCAAACCTCTCCCCACTTCTTAACGCCGCTTCTTATTAGGTTACTAATTAGTCGGGGTTTGACTAATTAGTACCGTAATTAACCAAAAGTGGATTGATTTCTGTAAATAAAAGGGGAGTGGGTCGGTTTTTTAAAAAAAAACTTAAATGGGTCTATTTTGAAAAAAGTTCTTTTTTTTTTTTTTTTTTTTTTGGTTTGAAGAGGGAATCTCCCCATGGTCCATGGTCCAAATATCACTTCTCAGGGCACGACTCTGGGTTTTTAGGGAAATTAAATTCCTGTGGGTGCTCTTCAGGAGAGTCAAAGCTGAGATTTTATAGTATTATTTATAGGCAGCTTATCAACTCAGTTAGTATTGTACTTCTCATTAAAAAAATTGTGTCCAGCTGAACATGCGGTGCACGTCATTGCATGTTTTATATAGAGAAGTGTATGTGGTCATCTGAATGGATAAGTTCTTATGAGCAGATTGATCATGCATTCTAAAATCACCAACTCCGGCAAAATGATTAGAGGAAGTAGTATTAGATATAGGACTTGAACCCCCTATCCCCCTATTCTCATCACTGCCCCAGCTTTCTTGTGATGAGTAGCCGCTTAGGTCCAATTTTTTGCATTTAAACTGTCAGAGAGCCAAAAGAGAGCACAATGTTGGGCGTTATAGATTTATAGTAACCAGTACTCAAATATAAATGTAACGTGCATGAGACTAGCAATGTTCTTGTGTACACGTACTAAGTAAATAATATAATAAATGAGGACATTAAATTGATTATCGAAGCATTTGCAATGAAGTTTTATTGTTTATTTTATTTTTTTTGGTCAGATCCAGCTTTCCCTTTCATAACTTCGCTTTGACGCGGTTAAAATCTTTTCTTTCTTCATCTAAAAGAATGAATATGCACAAACTCAATCTTGCTCTTAACATAATAATAATAATAAATATATATGTCCGCCTTACTGCCAATCATCTGAATTTAGCATTTGATTCTTAGATAACATGCAGCAAAGAAATACAACGACAAGGATACATCTCTCTTTCTGCGAGGCACCAAGAACAATTGCATACGCTAAAACCACTCTCCTCTCCCGTCTTTTCTTTTACGTACATTCCATAGAAATCTGACTTCATCACGTCACAGAGATGGATAATGCCATCGGAAAGAATCCTGCAATTATAAAATCTGCCAATAGCTGCAAAGAAGTATCTTTCACATTGTGTCTTTGCCCCTCGTCTCTGTGTGCGCTCAGCTAAAACGTCGCTTTTATTTATTTACCATTGCCTAAGTCCTGGAACTCTGCTCTACTTCTTTGTCCACTTACTTAAACCTGGTATCTGCAAAATAAGCAACAATCCTTTTATTAAATCTCCATACAGTTTAAAACATGAATTTTAGAATGTTGGTACAGGTTCATAAGTGCGTACATATAATAATGATGGTGATTGTCAGCTTCATACAAGGGAATTTTGGTAGGTGAAGTGGTTCTAAGATTTCACTTCCATATCCAGCTCTACTGATGAACCTAATCATTGTAGAAAACTCTAAAAAGAACCTGAAAGAGAAATATCCTGAGCTATTTGACTTGATTGTTGCCAGCAGGATCCTTTTGAATTCTTAGAAAGATCCTACTAATCAGGACTTGTTGGAACGGTTATCCAACAAAAGAAAAATATGAAACTGGATCTACATTGAACTAGCTCAGACTCTTGAGGCCTATTCTGGAGTAAACCTTTCTTCCAAAATTTTGGGATTGATGACGTACGTCCTCATGTTAGGTTAAAAACAATCATATTCTTAACTGCCTTCACACAAATTTTCTCAGCCCTTATCTCTAGTCCTCTTTGTTTTTCATTGATTATTACCATATTAATTTCCCAACTGACAAATTTAGTGGCTTCATTACACATTGTCAAGTCATCTCGATCGATTTTTGCCTTATTTTTTCATCAATAGAAGAGAATATAAGTTGCTAACAAAAGGGTGATTTCTCATCGGGGTAATAGACAGAACAGGATATTTAGTGTCATGGAAGATACTCCACATGATTAAAAATGATGGGTTAGTCAGATGTTTGAGCAGGCATAAAATTGACCGGGCAGATACCCAGACATAAAAGGTGTGTTTTCTCAATCCAATGTGCTGATCCATGTTTATTGGTAAAACAAAACACCACAATTATCACATTGGCCATACCTTTAGTTCAGGAGAGCTTGGGTGTAAAGTACCTTGGAATATACAAACCAACTAGAATGGTGAAGCAAGAAGAAGTAAGGATAGCAAGATTCCAGATTTATCCAAAGAAAAAAAAATTGTTTAGTAGCACTCACATGAAGAAAAGAGGATAGCTAGAAATTTCTGTAAACAACAATGATTCTTGATTAGTAGTGTTCCCATGAAGACCCTATAACAACTAATGTGACCAGAGAGGATTTTGCTAACCATCCTTTGCAGTAATTAACAAGCTACAAGTAGGTCTTTGAATCAAATCAAGCCAGATGTAACTTAATAAACAAAGTAAGCTCCTACAAACTGAACTGGAGATTATAAATCACATGCCATTTGATGCTATAACGGAATCAGTGAATTGTAAAGTTTATATAATTCAGCAGGAAAACAAAAGGGCTGACATATGAAAAATCTCTGTAGTGTATAGGCAATTTTTGACAGTAGGTTACTAACCTCAACACCATTGGGTCCAATTCGATTGTGAGAGATAAAGTTCAGAACATATTCCGCAAATTCTTCGGGTACATCTTCCTGTATAAGCAGAGAAAACATGAACAAACAATTCAATGCAAATATCAAGTTCCAAGAGTTTAGGATACCTCAGGAGGTATAAGTTGAAGGGGGATGAGTATTTATCAGACAAAGCGAAGTATAGCAAAGAGATTACCTAATTTCATCGCCAAGTGACAATAAAACAACAAATGGAAAAAAGACATGATTATTTATTATCAATAATGATCAAAATGAGAAAATGCACACAACTTGGTCATGGAAAAATGTCTTGTAAGCACGTTAGTACATAGGCATAACTAAGCTAGTTACCCCTTGGAGTATTAGCCTTTGCCATACGTATGATTGTGCGTCTTTGCCATATGTATGTTTGTGCGTCTATGTGCATGTATATATACAGATACATGAGTTGAGTTAGGCTAGTGATGATATAATCCAGGATAGCATCGCTCCAAATTTTACATTCATTTTTCCAAATTGAGAATTTTTGTTATTGGATGTGATCGACAGCATACCTTCTATCTAAAAATAACATCTTGAATGGTCTTAATTTGTTTTCATAATGTATTGAAACGCCATGTTATTGGATGTGATCTATTATATATCAACTATCTAAAAGAGTAGAAGTAACATCTTGAATGATCCCAATTTGTTTCAATCATGTATTTGAAAATCTGTGCTATTGGATGTGATCTGCTACATACTGACTATCTAGAAATAGCAATATTGAATGATCTTCAATTTGTTTCAATCATGCACCAAGTTGAAACTTTGATCAATTTTATGGAAACTTTAAAATGTTGATTTTCTCAAATCATGAGAAATGACTACAATATATCAGAGATAATTTGAGATCTTTTTTCCGTGTCAATTGTATTGATTACATTCAACGACATAGATTTTCAATTTAAAAAGCTAAATTTCAACTTGAATTAATAGTATCCACATCTTGCATATTATCAATACTAGTCTAGCTTAAATACACACACTCATACGCACACACAGATATTGGCTGTGTGGGTGGGTGGATGCGTACGTGGTGTGCATGCACATGTAGAAAAGGGTATGAGCTACTGTTCAATTCCATAAATAACCTACTGAGAGATTAGCAAGCAATGAGACCTATCCTCCTCACTCCTATTTCTTGGTAGCTTATTTTGGCAATTGATCCCGACATCCCTATGTATGGGTATAGTGAGAGAGAAAGCAAGCACAAACTTGTTCTGTTAAGAGATAACTAGTTTCATATGGGTGCTACATACATCTTATTGTAAGATTTTTAGCTCTTCCTTTTTCAATCTTTCAACTTTCGAAGCTTGTGTGGTTGGCAAGAGCGTACAGCATTCTCAGCAGAAATGGAAGAAACAAACCTGTATAGCATGCCCAGTTCCACGGACAGGCACCAGCTGAAACTTGCCTTGCATTTGTCCAATAGTAAGAGGTCTGTTACAAATGGAGTAAAACATCTTAATGCAGCATATGAGACCATGAATAAAACTGAAACAAGTTAAGCAGATGACTACATTCAACTGAGCAAGTCAAAAAAATGTGAACTGTAATTTTTTTTCAAAAAAATTTTTTTCTCAAAAGATAGTGAATGCATGAATATGATGTTTCCAATGTAAGGTGCCTCCACTCAGAATGATGCCTATCTCAGATGTTTATTTTGTGATTTGCTCCAATTAGTTCAAAATGTTTCATTCACAATTTTCAATGTACTCAACCTTCATATGATATTGTTGAACAAAAAAAAAAAAAGTTTTGAACTATGCTGTTATCTCAGTTTAAGACACATCCTAGGGGGAAGACAAAGGAAGGAGAATTTCTGACAATTACATGCTTTGCTGATATCATGAGGTAGTGATTTCAACATCTCTTGTAAGCTGCAGGTTTTATTTGACTCATACTATTAGTAGTTATAATAAGATTTACTATCAGAAAAGTATTGGTGAAAAAGAATAATGCACTCATCTACAATGTTGGCCTCACTTCACATGCTTAAGAGTGAATATTCTTTGTTGGTTCTGTAACACAACCGTAGTTTGGCAGTTCATATATGCCTTAGGCCAAGTATGCAGTATTACGGAGACAAACGATCGATAGTTCCAAGTGGAAACTTTCTCATGGTTATGTATTAAAACTAACTGCTGGTTTTAAACAGTCCAAAACACTGATTCAGTCGCAAGGTCAATTAATGAAAGGGCAATAACGAGAAGTAAAACGGTACAAATTAGTAATTGCTACAATCAATGCAAATTGCTATTCAAACAGGGGCAAATATGAAAAGTTCTGTTAGGGATTGAAACCTGTCTAATCTATCTGTTCCTGCTAACAATAAGAGCTTTGGCACTGGGCATGATAAGAACTTCTCAGAAAGGCCTTCATACCTGACAAGTGCAATGAAGCTGTAAGTTAAAATATGCCTTGAATATTGAAAAATTCATGAAGACAATGGATTTTTAACTAAAAAAATTTAATTTAAGTTTCGGATTTAGAACCTCATGCTAAAAAAACACTATAATCTTCGTGGTCAAAATTTCGAAATGAGAATATTTTTATCATATTTTATAAACTGCTAAGGGCCTAAGGCATAAAAGCATCAAGTTCAGTGACCATTTCTTTTCTCTCCTCTTCAATCTATAGTTTATATTTCTATGCTAAATATACTATATTTTAAAGCAAAACCAAAGTTCAGGAATTTGGCCAAGGGACTGCTGCATTAGGATCTAACGATCAGCATAAATCTTCATTAAATTGCATGAGATTAAGCCCATATGATATGACATAGAACTGCCACAAAGTTGAAGAATTTTTTTTTTCATATGATAGATACACAACGAGCCATGTTTTATAGATCCAGATGTTTGGGAAATTAAAAACAACATACCCAAGAGATGCTTACAGACAAATTATAAGAGGGACGAGAGGCAGAACAGTACAGATAGAATAACAAATGAGTGTAGACAAAACAAGTGTAGCCCTATTTGAGGATAAGATAGAAAGAAATTGCTCAAGATGGTCAAACTACGTGCCAAAAAGAGTGATGAGTGCGTTAGATGCATGCACTAGAGTTATGTGGTAGTTACAGAACAACAATAACTAGGATTGGACCGAAAGGAACATGAATTGAGATACTAAAGGAGATATTACACTTTCTAATATACAAATTAGGTGCCACTTAGCAGCACTGAATGGAGGGAAGGATTGATATAGGTTACCCTATATTTATTTGTATATTTATTTAACATTATTCAGTATATCGTTGTTCAGTGACAATTGAGTCAAAAGACCTATATTACATGAATAAATCAGCATCAGCTTTAGACCAACTCAATGACAATGATGCTTATAAACTTTTTAATTATTTGTTCTACATGAGGCATAATTTGCCCATGTCAAAAGGCATGTTGAATGGTATGCTTGCAATGTGACACGTTGCCTAAACATAGCCAGAGCCTACTCACATTGTTTACATGTATTTAGGTCTATTATTGGACCTATTAGTGGGCAATGAAGGCAAATAGGCATTCAATTCCATGTTGGGATATAATTACACTTGAAAGACAAAACTCAATAATGCATGCACGAACACAAACTCAAGGAAGAAACATTTCCATGGCTTTGATCTGCCACATGAAAAAAGTCTAGATCTAAATTGCGTATGTGGATATTCAAGATTAGTATCAAAGACTTTCGAAGTCAGCTACCTTATCAAGGCCAGCTCCATTATTAAACAAGTACCCATGTTGTCTTTTTTGATGTCTAAATCTATGTTGTTGCACTCTGATGTGCAAGACTGCCAGCTAGAGTATTCCACCCTAACGAAATTAAATTATCCTAGAACCCTCTGGTTTCTGGTTTATCACAGGAACTCCTCAACTTGGTTAATCAAATTATTCCCACTGATATTTTCTTTTAGAATCTTTCATGAACGTTAGCTTTGAACTAATGGAAGTTTGGCCTTTACGTTTGAATTTCTTTCCAACTATCTGCCACATTAAACTTGAAGATGCAGCAAGCATGTCACAAAAAAAATAATAAATAAATAAAATTATATTAATAATAATAAAATAAAATTGGTGGTATGCTTAAATTCAGTTAGACAGAGCTTTTGGGTTACAAACAGCGAAAAGACACCAAATTGTCTCCAAGCCAAAATATAAAAAAAAACCAAATTACATTGTGAGTAGCGAAAATTTGGAACTTACCAGCCTCTCCAGTAACTCTCTGTTTCTTCAAGTGGAGTTCGGTATGTGTAACTGTCCAAGATTTTCAGAATCAGAGAAACTAACTTGGAATGTAATATCTTTCTTGCATTAACTGATATTACCAGCACAATTTACAATGCGAATTGGAACAGAATTGTGAGGCATAAGAAATTTAGAGTGCCTCACAAATTTAGAGAGTTAGATCTTTGGTTTATGGACATTAGCTCACCATTTCTTCGAATCATCAAACTTTAGTGTTGATGGAACAGATAGACGGGCAGATTCAATGTTTCTTAGAGAGCCTCCTCTGACGCTCCACTCAATCTGCCAGAGTTTTAATATTTCAGTGGAATAACAATATGCACAAGTATTTACAAGGTGAATGGAGATTAAAAAAAGTACAAAATGGCAATTAAAAACGCATAGTTTAAAAATTCATGATTTTCATGGGCTATAACCCACAATTTTTGTTAAATTTCGTTCATTTCGACCAAATGGCAAAAGTACGCATAGTTCAAAATTGATGATTGTCATGGGCTATATTACCCATGAATTTGTCAAATTTCGTTCATTTCAAACAAATAGAAATTAAGTACGCATAGTTCAAAATTCATAATTTTCAAGGGAAGCCATAATTTTCACAATTTTTGTTCATTTGGACTAAACGAGTATTAATTATATGTCCAGAAAAGTTTACGGTTTTCATGGCCTATACTCACAATTTTTGCAATTTGTGCCTGTTTCCACCAAATGAAAATTAAGTATGAGTACATAAAAATATAAGATTTTCATTGGCTATAACCCACCATTTTAGCTAATTTTATTCATGATTTTACAATTAAGTACATGTAGTTTCGACCAAATGGCATTAACTATATGCACATCAAAATTTGGGATTTTCATGGGCTATAATCCACGATTTTTGCCGAACTTCATTCATTTCGGCCAAATAGCAATAAATACACATAGTTCAAAATTCATGATTTTCATGGGCTATAACCCACTTTTTTGCATTTTTTGTTAATTTTGATCGAATGAAAATTAAATGTGTACATGAAAATTTGTGATTCTCATTGGCTATAACCCACAATTTTTGTCAAATTTCGTTCATTTCGTCCAAACGGCAATTAAATACGCATAGTTCAGAATTCATGATTTTCATAGACCATAACCACGATTTTTGTCAAATTTCATTCACTTCGATCAAATGGTAATTAAGTATGCATAATTCAAAATTTTCCCGGGTTATAGCCCATGATTTTTGCAATTTGTGCTTGTTTCACCAAATGAAAATTAAATAGGACATAAAAAATTACTATTTTCATGGGCTAATCCATGATTTTAATCAATTTCCATTCACTTTAACCAAACGACTATTGAGTACATGAAAACAATTTATGATTTTCACCAGCTATAACCTACAATTTTTGCAATTTCACTTGTATCAACCAAATGGAAATTAAGTATGTCTACACCAAACTTTGTAATTTTCATGGGCTCTAACCCATGTTTTTTTCTGTCAAATTTCATTCATTTCGACCAAAAGGATATTAAGTACACAGTTCAAAATTCATGATTATGGGCCATAACCCACAATTTTTGCAGTTTTTGTTTGTTTCAATTGAATGGAAATTAAGTATGTATACATCATTGTGATTTTCATAAGCTATAATAGGCTATAACCCTCGATTATCAAATTTCATTTATTTTGACCAAAAGACAATTATGTACACATTTTAAATTTCATGATTTTCCGTAGGCTATAACTCATGATTTTTGCAATTTTTGTTCATTTCAACCGAATGAAAACTCAGTATGTGTATATCAAAATTTGTGATTTTCATGGTCCGTAACGCACGTTCTTGCCAAATTTCGTTCATTTGGACTAAATAAGAAATTAAGTACACATCGTTCAAAATTCATGATTTTTATGTGCTAACCCACGATTTTTGCAATTTGTGCTTGTTTCCATCAAATGGAAATTAAGCACGAGTACATAAAAATTTACTATCTTCATAGCTATAACCCATGATTTTAGTTAACATTCGTTCATTTTGACCTAGTGACGACCAAGTACATGTAATTTGAAATTAATGATTTTCATGGATACCCATGATTTTTGTCAAATTTCGTTCATATCGACTAAAATGGGAATTAGTACGCATAGTTCAAAATTCATGATTTCATGGGCTATAACCCACAATTTTTAAAATTTTTGTTCATTTCAATTGAATGGAAATTAAGTATGTCAACATCAAAATTTGCCATGAAAATGGGCAACTACCCACAAGTTTTGTCAAATTTCGTTCATTACGACCAAATAGCAATTCAACACACATACTTCTAAATTCATGACAGTCATGGGCTATAACCCACAATTTTTGCTAATTTCCACCAAAGGAAAATTAAGTATGAGTATATAAATATTTACGATTTTCATGGAATATAAACCATAACTTATGGCAAACTTTGTTCATTTCGACCAAATGGCAATTAAGTACACGTAGTTTGAAATTCATGATATTCTTGGGCTATAATCCATGATTTCTGTCAATTTTTGTTCATTTTAATTAAGACACATTTAAGTACACATAGTTAAAAATTTACATTTTTCATAGGCTATAACCTATAATTTTTACAGGGGTAATCACTCACTACCTTGTTTCAATTTTCAAATTGAATTGTTCATATTACAAAATGAGATTGAAGTCATTGAAAGATAAATGATAGGTAATTACCAGATTAGTATAGTTAGTTGTCACTCTTTACCAATAAGGAATATTTATTACTTAGTTACACTGTCGACAATCACACATAAAAAGTGCATTCGCTTAGGCCAATAAGACCTATCCAGTCGCCGACAGTGGCAATGTAATATGTTTTTCATATATACCCCCATAAACTCTCATATTTACAAAATTACCCACAAATCTTTATTTTTTGTGAAAAAACCCAGCATCTCTCCTCAATCCCTATCACCTCTCCCTCTCCCCTATCCTCCTATCCCACCTCATCTCCTCCCACTCCCACTCCTCCCTCTACCACCATCACTCCCCCTCCCCTCCCTTTGCTACCTTCTTTACATCTCACATCCGCTCCCTCTCCTCCTCCCTCCCTCTTCCACCGTCACCCCTTCCACCATCACTCATCCCACTGTCACTTTTCTTCTTAAAATGCCTTCAAATTCGGAATATTTATAGAGGAGAGGGATATGGGAGGTAAAGAGGATAGCAGAGGGAGAGGTGCGATGGTAAGGGAGATGGAGGATAAGCGGGAGGAGATGAGGTGGAGAAAGAGAGGGGAGAGGTGAGAGAAATTGAGGAGAGTTATACTTTTTTGTAAACAATCAAGATTTAGCAATAATTTTGTAAATATAGGAAGTTCGAGGGGTATGTATGCAAATAAAACCCTTAATTTGACGCTTAAATATCGCCTCCGATGATCGGATAGGTCTTATTGGTTAAACAAAGTTACTTTCTATACCTTATTGTCGTTGGTGCAACTAAATATACCTTATTGATAAAGAATGGCAACTAAATATACCAATCTGGCAATTTAGTCATTTAGTGGTAAAGAATGGCAACTAAATATACCAATCTGGTAATTTAGCCATAAATGATATATTTCTATGTTATTGAATTGTAGATCCACACAAAGAAAAGGAACAGGATGAACAGAAAGAGAATAAGCAATCTGGTCTATGTGCAATTCAATTTGAGGATCTGAACCAAAATTGATACAAGGAGGGATGGAAAGAAAAGGGATATCCTCCTTGCTAAAGATGCTCGACGCGCTACTTCATGGCTGATGAGTGGATATAACTCTGAGGAGGCAAAGGATTATTATCCAAAGATTCATATTCCACTTAGAGTTGTCTACAAAGCACCTGATGCGGAAGTCATCTTGTAGCTACAGAGGACCACAAGGAGGGCAAACACGGCTTCCGATTCAAGAGTCCACAAAGTCGAGGTAGATTGGGCAGATGAGGAGGGACCTGTTGAGGACTCAGCTGAGGATGATATCCAACTTGATGATGATGATAGTGACGATTATGCTTTGAGAGATGAGAAGTTGCTACTCGGCACTACTAATGATGATGATGATGAGTGATTAATCGATTCCAGACTTCACTTTTGAGACTTTTAGCTTTTATTTTGGTGGGATTTAGACTTTAGAGTTTGGAGTTTGGACATGTGCTTGGAGATTGATTTTTACTGCTAGCTTAGGATCTACAGACTTTTATTATCTATTATGATATTATTTTGCTTTGCTCATTTACCTATGCTTGAAGATTTTATTTTTATATCAAGTCTCGAATAGTTAATACTTAATTATGTTGCTACTAATCAATGTTTTCTATCGTTGAGAATATTTCTATTAGAGGAACTTGAAAGTTGAAAGAATGGGGCAAATAGCGGTCTTTTTGATAACATGTACATTTTTCATTTTGTACAATACTTTGTTAATATATGTGTTTTTTACATGTCTATTTCATGCTTAGGATCTTTACAAATCATTAAATATGTATTTATAGAGATTTTAGATCTTTCTTTTTTTTATATTTATACATTTTTAAACTAGGTTGCTTTTGACTTTGCGTTTTGACTTTTTTTTGCCGCTACAGCCCCAAATAGCCTTAGCAGTGCCTCATTGCTACGTGATGCTATCCGCTATTTGTACTTGTTTGCACCAAATGGAAATTAAGTACGAGAACATAAAAATACAATTTTCATGGGCTATAATCCACAACTTTAGTCAATTTTCGTTCACTTCAATCAAATGACAATTAAGTGCATACAATTCAAAATTTATGATTTTTCATGAGCAGTAACTTATAATTTTTGCAATTTTTATTTTTCAACCAAATGAAAGTGAATTATGTGTATATTGCAATTTTTGTGTGCTATAATCCAAGATTTTAGTCAATTTTTGTTCATTTGGACAAAATAAATATTAAGTACGCATGGTTCAAATTTCATGATTTTCATGGGCTATAATCCATAATTTTTACAATTTTCGTTCCTTTTGACTGAATGGAAATTAAGTATGCGTGTCAAAATTTGTGATTTTCATGGCTATAACCCATGATTTTCGTCAAATTTCGTTTGTTTCAATCAAATGACAATTAAGTATGCATAGCTCCGAATTCATGATTTTCGTATGCTTTATATAATCCACGATTTTTATCAAAGTTTGTTCATTTTTATCAAATGGCAATTAAGTACGCATAGTTCAAATTCAATGATTTTCATAGGATATAACCCATATTTTTTTTTCAATTTGTGCTCGTTTATACCATATGGAAAGCAAGGACAAGTACATAAAATTTTATGATTTTCATGGTTTATGACCAACAATTTTAGTCATTTTTTGTTCATTTTGACTAAATATCAATTATGTATGCATAATTCAAAATTCATGATTGTCATGGGCTATAACTCACGAACTTTACAATTTTTATTCGTTTCGACCAAATGAAAAATAAGGATTGGTACATCAAAATTTACGATTTTCAGTGGCTATAATCCACGATTTTTTCAGATTTTTTCATTTCAATTAAGTACGCACATTTCAAAATTCATGATTTTCATGTGCTATAACCCGTGAGTTTTGCAATTTTTTTTCATTTCGACCTAATGGAAATTAAGTATATCTGTATATGTACATCAAAATTTACCATTTTCACAAGCTATAACCCACGATTTTTGACAATTCCGTTCATTTCAACAAAACGGCAATTAAGTACGTATAATTTAATATTCATGATTTTCGTAGGCTAACCCACAAATTTTGTAGTTTTTTCATTTCGATAAAATGAAAAGTGTGTACATCAGCATTTGCAAATTTCATGGGTTATAACCCATGATTTTTGTCAAATTTCGTTCATTTGGACTAAATTGATATTAAGTACACAGTTCAAAATTTGTTATCTTCATGGACTATAACCCACAATTTTTGTTCATTTCGACCAAATGAAACTTAAGTATGTGTACATCAAAATTTACAATTTTCATGGCCTTTGACCTACGATTTTTGTTAAATTTCATTCATTTCGACCAAATTGCAATCAAGTACGCATAGTTCTAAATTCATGATTTTCATAAGATTTATATAATCAATGTTTTTTACAATTTGTGCTTTTTCCCACCAAATGAAACTTGAGTATGAGTATATAAAAATTTACGATTTTCATATGTTATATTCCACAAATTTGTCAAATTTTGTTCAATTTGACCAAATGGCAATCAAGTACACATAGTTTAAAATTTATGATTTTCATGGGCTAACCCATGATTTTTGTTGTTGGTGCTTATTTCCACTAAATGGAAAGTATGTACATTTACATAAAAAATTACAATTTTCATGGGCTGTAACCCACAATTTTAGTCTATTTTCATCCTTTTGACTAAATGGCAATAAGTACGCATAGTTCAAAACTCATAATTTTCATGGGCTATAACAATTGACTTATACGATTTTAGTTTGCTTCGCCTGAATGGCAAATATGTATACTAATTTCGTAATTTTCAGTGGCTACAATCCACGATTTTTTTCAAATTCCATTCATTCCAATCAAATGCAATGAAGTACGCATAGTTCAAAATTCATGTTATTCATGAGCTATAACCCACAATTTTTACAATTTTTGTTCATTTCAACTGAGGGTTTGTTTGGTTCGCTAAAAAACTCCCTAGAAATTAGTTTCTATGCTCTTACATGGTGTTCAGCAAGGAAAAATTGATCGAAGGGTTTCCATTCCATGGGTTTGGTTCTCAAATGGCTTTAGGGAAATGAGTAGAAAACCCCTCCACGTTAGCAAAGTGTGAAACCACTATTTTCAACCAAAACGAGTGGAAATAGGCTGGAAACCCACTATTTAAGAATAAAAAAGTTGCTAGGTTCACACGTTTTCTCTTTAGAACTTCTTTGGAGAAAAAGGGGGAGTTAGGGTTATCGCCTATTTATTCACCTCTTCCCTCTTCACGCCTTCATTCCTCTCACATAGTAGAACCCTAGAGCTTTCTTCTGCCATAATATTGAAAGGGCTTTGTACTAATTTGTGTTGATGATCGATCACATAAATTTTAAAGGATCTTGACTGGTTTTCAAGTCAAAATTGGGGAGCTTTGTGAACTTTGATTCATGTCCCAAAAAGGCACTTCCTTCCTTCGCAAATCTCGTTCTCCTTTCTGATTGCTCTAAAATTTGATTGTGTTGGAGATTAATCTACTGATTGCTTACGGGGAATTGCACAATCTCCTCTAAATCCATCTTCAAGTGGTTCAATTTGTCTCTAATTTGTCTTTGCCTTTTCGCACAATGACTGCAATTTTAAGGTATTTTCTTAGGCTGCATTAATATATTTGTTGATTTTTCAAAGTTAAATCATTTTATATATGTTGTTGTATGTTATTGATGATTAATTTCCTCTGCAACTTTTACATCCTTTTTATTTTATTAATTATTAGATGTGCTTGCACGCTAGTGATGATTAATCATTTGGTTATGTTGGTTGCATGCTATATCAAGATCATTCTACTCAGTTTGTGATCTTGTCGCATGCTATTTTAAGATAATTTTAATCAAGAAAGGCTATAGGTAATGAATATATCAACTATATTTGAGCTTAGTGTTGTGCAAATTCTTTAATAAGTTGATTCTATTGTTCATCTGCATGTACTAATATAGTTGATGATTAGCTAATGACGAACAATTGTAGATTAATGATCAAAGAGAAACTAGTTAATTTTGTTTATGAGTATATTTAATATAGTACATGTGAAAGTGTATAGTTATATATGTTTATATATTTGTTTGGCAACCCACTAAGTGAGCCATCGTTCTCGATTGCATATTGGACTTTCTAAGTATTGACTACTTGTATATAATACTTTTCAAAACATGATTGCAACAAAGATGATGAAACTTAATTATTTATATATAACATATTTTAAAATATGAATTGCATGAAAAAAAATTATTAAATTGTGACATTTACATTTATTAAGATTAAAGAAACCATTACCTTGAGTAAAAAATAATAAAACTTTTTTCAATTTTATATGTGTATTGTAGATGGATGGTAATGAGGAATTTGTTAATGAAGAAGCTGTAGTTAAAATGTGTGAAGGGGCTGCACCATTTGTTTTCATTATTGTGCTTACATTCATCAGGAGAATGCAAGCTAGACGTAGATCGATACATAGTGATCCAAGTGAGGAAAAAATAAAGCAAGAGAAAAGCAGAATCAGAAGCAAAATTGAACACATGAACTATATATATAATGGATTTAGTGATAGTTGTCAAAACTATATTTGAATGCGGAGTGGTGCGTTTATAAAACTTGCGAAGATCATAAGGAAAAAAAAGAGCTATTAAAAGACCCAAGGCATGTATCAGTAGAAGAGTAGCTTGTTATGACATTGAACATTTTGGGGCATAAATCTAAGAACTATATTATGAGGTCACATTTTATTAGATTTCATGTGCTTCTATTTCAGATATTTGAGACTTTTAGCTATGATGCAATTGAAAAAAAGTTATGTGGATTACCTTCATGGGGATTCATGTGTTGGCACTGTTATGTATGTTGCAATGGACCGAGAATATGTGGATTAGCAATCTAAATGGACATTCATGCATTGGCATGGTTACCTATGATATCATTATTAATTTATATTACAAATCAACCAACACATGGACACTCATGTATAGGTATGGCCCGCTACGATGCTTATAATATTTAATTCTGAGCTTTGATATATCATGATGAGTTTGTTAATGTCAGTATCAGTTTTGAGTTGGGTTTAGATCTTGGCTTTAGATTTTGGCATTAGCTTTTGAGTTCTTATTGTGTTCTGGGTTTATAAATTCACTTTAGATTTTTGCATCAATTTTAAGTTCTTATTTCGAGTGTAAGATTTGCTCTAATGATTTCTTATTGTTGCTCAGCTTTGAGTTCTTATTTCGGGTGTAAGATCAAATCACACAATATATGACCATTGACTCTATTTGGCCGTTGGAAGTGGGATTTTTTTTTCATTTCATATAGGGATGTTTACCACCCACAACAGTTACAAAAAATATTGTCTTAGTGAGAGGTTACCTCACCATGATCGCCACAATCAATTTCTTCAACGTTGTTTCACAACCAACCAAAAAGAAGAAACTCATGAATTGTAATGCATAACCACTTGATTTCCCATGTTTAAAAATTCATTTAAACAACAAAGAAGTGTGGAAATTGATTTCAACCCTTGTTTTATGTGCAAAAACAATAAAAACTCATTTCCAAGAAATGTATAGAAAACACCAAAAAGAGCTTTTTAACATGGAAAGGGATTTCCCACAATTGTGGGAAACCAACCAAACAGACCCCGAAGGGAAAATAAGTATGTGTACATTAAAATTTTTGATTTTCATGGGCTATAACTTATGATTTTCGTCAAATTTTGTTCTATCTCAATCAAATGATAATTAAGTACGCATAGTCCAAAATTTATGATTTTCATGGGCTAAAACCTACGATATTTATCAAATTTCATTCATTTCAACTAAATGACAATTAAGTATATGCATAGTTCAAAATTCATGATTTTCATGGGCTACAAACCATGATTTTTCTCAAATTTTGTTCATTTCAACCAAATGGCAATTAAGAATGTATGGTTCAAATCCATGATTTTTTATGGCTAATTGGCTATAAACTTTGATTTTTTGCAATTTGTTCTTCTTTCTCTCGAATGGAAATTAAGTACGAGTGCATACAAATTTCCAACTTTTATTGGTTACAACCCATGATTTTAGTCAATTTTCATTCATCCACAAAATGACAATTAAATAAATATAGTTCACAATTCATGATTTTCATAGGCTACATTCCATGATTTTTGCAACGTTTCAACCAAATGGACATTATGTGTACAAAAAAATTAGCGGGTTTCATTGGCTGTAACACACGAATTTTGTCAATTTTCATTCATTTCAACCAAATGGCAATTCAGTACGCACAATTCAGAATTCATGATATTTATGAACTATGACCCAGCATTTTTACAACTTGCGCTCATTTCCACAAAATGGAAAGTAACTGCAAGTACATAAAAATTTACGATTTTCAAGGGTTATAACCCACAATTTAATCGATTTCCATTCATTTCAACCAAATGGCAATTAAACACACATAATTCAAAATTCATGATTTTCATGGGCTATAACCCATGAATTTTGTAATTTTTGTTCGTTTCGAGCAAATTGAAACTAAATGTATATCAAAATTTGAGATTTTCATGAGCTATAACCTATAATTTTTGTCAAAGTTCGTTCATGTCGACCAAATGGCAATTAAGTACGCGTAGTTCTAAGTTCATTATTTTCATGGGCTATAACCCATGATTTTTTGTCAAATTTTATTTATTTTGATTAAATGACAATTAAGTATGCATAGTTCAATATATATGATTTTTATGGGCTATAACCTTCGATTTTTTGCTAAATTTCGTTCATTTCAACCAAATGCCAATAAAGTATGCATGGTTGAAAATTCACGGTTATCATGGGCTAACTCATGATTTTGTTGCCACCAAATGAAAATTAAGTATGAGCACATAAAATTTACGATTTTCATGTGTCATATACCTACGAATTAAGTACACATAGTTCAAAATATACCATTTTCATGAGGTATAATCTACGATTTTTGCCAAATTTCTTACATTTCAACCAAATGACAATTAAGTATGCATGGTTCAGAATTCACGATTATCATGAGCTAACACACAATTATTTGCAATTTGTGCTTATTTCCACCAAATGGAAATTAAGTGCGAGTACATAAAATGTACGATTTTCATGTGTTATATGCCTACGATTTTAGTCAATGTTTCTTCACTTCGACCAAATGATAATTATGTACATGTAGTTCAAAATTCATCATTTGCATGGCCTATAAGGCTATAACCCGCGATTTTTGTAGTTTTTCTTCATTTCGACCAAATGGACATCAATGTGTACATCAAAGTTTGCAACTTTCATGGGCTACAAGACACGATTTTTTTCAAATATCTTCATTTCTACCAAATCACAATTAACTATGCGTAGGTCAAAATTCATGATTTTCTAGGCTATAATCCACAATTTTTACAATTCTTGTTTGTTTCGACCGAATGGAAATTAAGTATGCGTATATAAAACTTTGCAATTTTAATGAGTTATGACCTATAATTTTTGTCAAATTTCGTTCATTTTCACCAAATGACAATTAAGTACGCATAGTTCAAAATTCATGATTTCATGGGCTTAAATAGCCTATAATCCCCTTTTTTGCAATTTTTGTTTATTTTGATAGAATGAAAATAAATGTGTAATCAAAATTTGTGATTTTTATGGACTATAACCGACGGTTTTTAATTTTGTTCAGTTCAACCTAATGGCAATTAAGTACACATTGTTCAAAATTCATGATTTTTACAGGCTATAACCTACAGTTTTACAGTTTTTATTCATTTCGACCAATTAGAAAATAAGTATGTGAACATCAAAATTTGTGATTTTCATGGGTTATAACCGAAGACTATTGTCAAATTACATTCATTTCGACCAGATGACAAGTACACATAGTTCAAAGTCCATGATTTTCATGGGCTATATATATAACCCATAATTTTTGTCAATTTTCATTTATTTCGACCAAGTGGCAATTAAGTATACATAGTTTAAAATTCATGATTCATGGGCTATAAGCCAGACTTTTTGTAATTTTTATTCATTTTGACTGATTATAAATTATGTATAGATACATAAAAATTAATGATTTTATTAGGCTATAACCCTCAAGTTTTGTCAAATTTAGTTCATTTTGACCAAATGGCAATTAAGTACGCATAATTCATAATTCATGCTTTTCATGGACTATACCGACAATGTTTGCAATTTGTTATGGTTTCACCAAATGGAAAAAACTATAAGTACATGAAAATTTACGATTTTCATGGGCTATGACCTGTGATTTTTGCAAATTGGTTAGTTTAAACCAAATTGGAAGTATGTGTACATTAAATTGAATTCATAGGTTGCAACTTCCCTAGAGTTAGATATCAAATTAAGTACAAGTGCAAACAGATCAGAAGTTGAATTCATAAGCTGCAACTTTCCTATAGCTAGACATAAACATCAATTCTCTGCCAATTATACTCAATTTCCCACTCTCTCTCACTCTACACATTTCTATACAAGACCACTAGTGGGTTTTGTCGTTTCTCTCTTTTAATTTGTTACAATATGAAGTTAAATAAAAATCAACCGAATTGGAAGTAGAATGAACTGCCAAAAATGCCATAGAACAGGAAAAATTGGCTGCTCATAACCCACTCATGCTCTCAATATTTACTCAACCTTAGTTCTCCAATTGGCATTTCATATTACGCACATGACTAGAGCATACTTGTCACAATTGCAAACCTTCCTTCATTAAGATCTAACTATTTTCATATAATACTTGCTTGTTTGCAAATCACATGTTGTGCATACCCATTTCTTCTCTTTCCTATATAGCAAAAATCCCTTCCCCTATCTAAGCAGATCATTTGTTGTAATATGAAATTCAGTGAGTTGCCACTTGCTTTATTTCGTCAATAGATGTGTCAATTATAAGGAGATTGAGTCTCCAACAATTTCAGTTATCTTCACACCTGATTGGATCATTAAAAGTTAAGACATGCCATACACATGCCTAGAGCTGGTATTTTAAAAAATTCAGTGACCACGCTGCCACATATAATAAGATTGCTTAGGTAACAAATTTGAAGCTTTGCATAACATGAAATCTACACTGTATGCATAATTGTGCACGTAGGGATCAGAAGTAAGGGTCCGCCACCAGATGACCCACATTACAGTACCAAAACTATGAATACAAGAGATTAGTGCAGTTAGCATCTTTAAAAAAAAGCTCTGTAGTTGCAATCTTCAAATTACTGTTTTACCTAAGCTCTCTGGGTGGCAACCTAAATCATGAGTCCAAGTAAGAATGTTACATCGTTAAATTATTGTTGAGTTTCAGAAAATATTGTTATTTAGAATGAACATGGGAAGCCAGAATTTAACTATACTCAATGTGCTGCTGCACCCCACAGCATTTGAAGTATTAACTTAATACAGCCAAATTTATTACTTTCAACATTACCAAGTCTTGAAAGAGGAATAGGTAGACGTTTCATAAAAACTTAAACCAAATAAATCAAATAACAGAATAAAGAGAAAATTTATAAAAATTGGATAAATAGAATCATACATACTGCTTTTTCGATTGTGGGGAAATGTTGCATTCTGTTTGATAGAATTTTCTGCATATGGATTAATGATGCCAAGGCTGTTCCCTGTTTGTGTGAGCATCAACCCAAAGAAATAGCAGTCAGCAAGGATTAAATATCAGTGTTGTATCAAATTTCAAGTTGTGAAGCAGACCTCAACAACATCAACAACGACTAGGCCAGCCACGCTGCGCACGGCTTTCCTTGCAGCTACATGAACAGCCACAGAACCACCCATACTGCAGAATGCATGACGAGGGAAAAAAGATAAATTGTATTATTAGCTGAGCCCATATGTACTCAAGTATTTCTGAACTTGTATAATGAAATGTTCAATTTGGTTTAAAAAAATACATTTACTATACAGTGGAGGGTGGTTAAAATTTCCAGTCTGTGAACATTACTCCATGTCTCCTTAGTAGAGGGCTAAAAATTAGCTAATTTTAAGTTGCTGTCTAACTGACAATTGAATTCATTAGGTTCTGGATCTTATGAAAGCTGTTCTGGATCTTATGAAAGCTGCATTCAGTGATCAAAGTTCATGAAATTTTAAATTCCGACTAGCTTTAAAAAGACAGACAGGAAGAGGATTTTATTGACAGGCAAATAATGGATAGAGGCAGTATTTGAAGAGTTATCAGCTTCCCTTGGTCAATGAGGCTTTTCCATCGTTATCGAAGTTTTGAGGACCATCAATAGAAGATTATCCTTACATTTGTTATCATCATCTTACACCAGTTGATTTCCTTATAACCTCATTAACAAACCATAAAGTCTACTTTCAACTTTTCTTATTTTCTCTCCATGAAGAATAGCAATGCAAGAGAGCGCAACTTCAAAGTATAAGCAGGTCTGATGTAGCTTCACTCAGCAAGCATTTATCCTGGCCTTTAGTAGACTGGTTTTAATTCGACAACTCGATCGCTTCGTCCTTTGCTGGAATTGCCATCTTTGCTGCTCTTGGCTT
>JBAKGM010000412.1:3378880-3399653 GCA_037177215.1 Asparagus racemosus | reverse complement strand
TGCTTACTTCTGACATGCCGTATCAACGCCTCACTCAGCGGGAGCAAGAAGCTCGTAATCTATTATTCAGGATAGGGTACTCTGAATCTAGTAATGGTTGAGATGGGTTTGGTGCCAGGTTACAGGATTCCAAAAAGATCAGGTTGAGTTAGTTTATAGCACGTGTTGCCGGCAAAGGTCGGCACTCAACCTGACTTGTTAACCGACCCTCTTCTATTGTATAATTTAAGATAGTCCAGATTTCGGCACAACAACCCAATGATTACGTCATTCACATAACTATCTAAATCTACCCATCTACTGCATAAGTTTTTAAGATTAACATCAATATCTAAGATCTCAAATATAGAGACCATTAAGCAGCATTCAACACTCGAACTATTAGTATGAAGTGCATATGTACTTCCCACAAAAATCACTTGCTATAATACATGTTCACAAGGGACAGATGTTCTGTGAATTACTTAACATGATAGATGGAAATAATAAGTAGGAATCCCAGAGAAACAAAACCTGTGTCCAACTAGTATAATTGCAGGTGGAGAGTCTCCGTACATTGCCTTCAGAACAGCCAAAACATCATTGCATAGAGTCTGCAAGTTACTAAAATTGGTTATATCTTCCTTTAATTAAAAAAACTATTCACTTTGACAATAAGTGATACACAAAAAAGCTTAAATTAAACATGAATAGTTAAAGAAATATTAGATGATAGGAAGCTCATACATCAATAGATAAGTCAACATCATTATCAGTGGATGACTTTCCATGACCTCTCAGATCCATAGCCACAACCCGAGCCTTTTCTTTGATTTTTCTTGCAGTTAATGCAAAGGAAAGCCTGGCAAGATAATGAGTATCTTTAGAGTTAACAATCATAATGTAAGCTTAATCTTCTGTTCATTTCCAATTAAGCATAAGTATAGTATCTTATATCTCTCAGATCCATAGCAGATACCACTTCCTATACAACCAATGATTATTTGCCTTCCAACGGAAATCAAATCTGTGACTGGACTGCTATTTTAAATGAAATGATTAACAACAATCACTCAAGAACAGGGGAAAAAAAGTTTGAGAGATGGATTTTTATTTTATATGAAGTATTTTGATAATCTGATCATATGACCTGGTGATTGTCGTACCACAAGGCTGAAGTCAAAGCCTTTATGCCAAAGTCAGCTACATGAATCACTTTTCTCCATTCACCTCAACTAAAAGCCATTAAGTTTGTTGCATTAACAACTACCATATCCTTTTTAGATTTCGTGATTCACATTAATTTAGTCGACCTCTAGTCCTCCTTGGCTTAACTCCTATCTCATCATTCCTCTTAACTGGTGCACTTATTGTTCTTCATATGTATGAAGCAAACATCTTGATTGGTTATCTCCCTACAGTTTACTCAATGAATCTACCACGATGAATTTCATAGAAATGCGTTTTCTTGTTCAATCTTTTAGCATATTGCCACCACTCATTTTACCATTCTCATTTCAATACCACTTTTTTTTTCTTTGCATATTGTTTCTTCATCACACAACATCCAACAAGAAGTAGCTAGTCATATAACTATGAGTGTAAACAAAGCGTGCACAGAGAAGTCATCATATTACCGTATTTGTATCTTTTTTCTTCTCGTGAATACAAATATGTCCAGATGCTAAACTCTGTATCCATATTTAATCGAAGACGAATTTACACTCAAATTGGATATGGATATTAATGGATATTAAGGATTGGAGTTACTGGTTTAATACAAATACGAATATGGTTATACTATTATTACTTGCAAGAAAATGAAACAAATTATCAAACACCCACCTACCCGTAAATCATAATGAACAAAGTATTGACATCTTAGAAGAGTGTATTAAAATCACCATTCAACATGATTAAACCATTTTACAGCATAATATAACATATGAAGCCCTCAACGACGACCATGCCAAGGAATCAACATCTACATATGCCCTAAATTATATGTATAACACCAAAATTATATTTTTTTCAACTTGCAAAACCTAATGATTATTCCATGACCACATTCACATACCCTGAGTAACCACCTCCATGTAGACATACAACAACAGGCCCTTCAGATCCAGCCAAGTAAACATGAAACACCTAAAATCCAATAAAAATGACCTTTAACCCTAAAATCAAGAAACTGAATAATAATAATAATAATAATAATAATAATGCTCACATTATTCGATTCGGGAATCTTGATATCTTCTTCCTTATCAAAATATCCAACCCAATCCACAGGCGAGTACTTTTCTCGTAATTTCCTGCGAAAATGAACAACTAATTACAGTAAAAAAAATTTAAAAATCGTTGTTTTTCCTCGAAGGATCGAAGGATTGAGATTTTACTGAGGATCGGGGCGAGGAGGGACTGAGGACTGATCGAAAGCGGAAGAAGGAGCCGCTTCTTCGTGTTCAGAGATTTCTTCTGGTAGAGATGAGAGATCGTTGGGGTCCATTGAAGAGGCTTTTGGATTGTTGCTTTTCGATCGACGAATCGGAAATTTTTGGGATGAGACGCGATGATCGATGCCGGTTGCGATTAAAAATCAAGATTTTGTACGTTGAAGTGATGTTTATGTCTTTGTGAGTTTGCAGAAAACCCCCCAAGTTTTTAGAAATTTGAGCTATGATATATTTTCGGTTTTACTTGTTGCACTGCAAAATGTAAAATTGCATTTAGACAGGACTTAGAGGGGTAAAAAGAAAATGTTAAAAATAAAATATTAAATGAAAGCCGACCGTGCATCTTCTCGTTGTTAGCGGGTGTGCTGTTAATGTAAACTAGCTATGATCAATGTATATTGATAATCTAATCCCACAAATGACTTTGTGAGCGTCAAACGCATTGACAAACATCAATTTCATTTACTCAAATAATTTTGTTTTTTAAGTAATGTAACTTAACACGCGGCTCTCACGCTGAGAAGTACGCAACGATTCATATTTATCGCATTAATAGAGTACCAAACCGATACCAATTATTGAATCGTAGGAGTTAGGAATTTGTGCAACGATCCAACAGTTGATATTTATTTCTTTAACACGTTATGGCGTAGCGAACCGGACGCACTGGATACTTTCTCAATCCAGGGACCAAAAACTCTTGTCGCTACGAGTGAGGGAGAACTTATCTGGAGATGAAAACAAAGCTTCTAGCATTCTAATAACAGGCACAAAAAAGGCAAAGTCGACCAACTCGCCAAGTCAGCACATTCAAATAACATGCAATGATACATACAGTGCATTCTTTTCCCAGTTTCTTACAATTGAGCACAAGACTCTAACTTTTCTTCTACACAAAAACATGCAAAAAGAACTAATTGAACTTATTAGCAGTTTAATGCATCATCAGGTCATCACTACTTTCACTTTTCGGTAAATCAGTAGGGTAGCTTTTGATCGCCAGAAAGAATCACTGGCCAGAAGGAGCTTTCGATTGTGGTGGCAGACCATCTATCATGCTCAGTTGTCTCCTCAGCTTGACAATATGGGCTTGAACCTGTCATAGTAGCATTAATGTCAAAAAAAGAAAAAAAGAAAAAGAAAATGAAAAAAGAAAAAAGAAAACTGTTTTCTTGAAGGGTTGAAATAGAGAGGTAAAAATAGTGAGTCCTCACACTTAAACACTCTCAAGTATCATGGTTTAGAAAACAAATGTCCAAGCATATCCCACAGAGATCTCGCCTAATCATTGTACTTAAGTGATTGTATTCTTATGAAATTTATAGATTACCGGTGAACCGATTCAAGGGAGTGAATTTTGCTTTAGAGAAACCATTTTGATGCACTACTACAAGAATTAGCCGCTCAGTCTTATCCAAAAGATAGTATAAAAAGCATACAGATCAGAACTCTAATTGTCGTAGATTAATGATGCACGGGTGCGGGTACAGGTTGGGGTATTGGAATGGACACGGCAAATTTGTAAAAGGTAGAATACGGGGACATGGCTATAAATATGTACATTATGTATATTTATCTGTATTAAAATTAATAATTTACATAAAATTAATATTTTTTTCATTTACATAAGATCAATATATTAAAAATAAATGTCGAGTGTAGAATATACATCCAAGAAGTGTATGACTTTGGATTCAGGTACCAGGTATGTGTCGGTACGGTACGGCTTCCAAATAGACAATCCAGGTAACATAGCTGTAGATCCTCTGCTCTATAGCAAGTCTCACCAATCTCTATAATCTTGTAGGGCTGACTGTTTAACAGCTAATACCTAATTCGCACCGCCGCCCTCTTAAAATGCTTCAATGGAACTGACAAGTAAAGACAATTCTAAAAGTCTACATCGCCTAAATATTGTTGATTGCTTGTTGTTCCAATCAAGAGGTACAAGAAGCAGTTATCATCAAGCTTTAACTCTAGACAAGGATATTCTATTTCCAGCACCAGAACTGTAGGGCTGGGAAAAGTTGGCGTCTAAGTGCATAGACGTATATGACTGCAGCAGAGAAGGACTAGATACTCATTTAGTTTGGCAACTCTAAGGAAGAGTTGTTGATTTAGCAATTGGCAACAGAGGCAAAAAAGAATTATGAACATAGCTAAGGTGGGTTTAAGACAAATATGTGATTTGCTAAGGGGGTGGTAGGTGATTATGAGATGGTAAGTCAGGGCACTGAAAAGCACCCAGAAATGACCATCTAGAGAATTTTAGCCTATTGGACATTCTTGTAGAAATGCACAGAGTCAGAAGGTAACAGCACGCAAGGGATATGGCAAAAGGACACAAATGGCAAAGATGTTCACAGACCAGGACTCACAACCCAGAAGCTTGACAGCAAAATGATATATGCGTCTTGCATAGTGTGTATGAAAAAAGAAATTGCAGTCTGATTGGCTAAGAGATATACCTCTTTTGTTATTATAGGATTCATAGGAATATACTCACTTCGTACTACAACCTGCAATGCTCATCATATAATGCATCTACGCCGTTCAAAATTAATGAACTTACAGTGACAAGCAACTAATGACACACAAGCATGCACGTGTGCGTGCACACAATAAATTTGACCCATGTGCATGGGAAGGTTAAAGGGTATAAACCGTCCTAACCTGTTGCCGAGCAGCAGCAAGTTTCAACAGCTCGTCCGCCTCCGAGAAATTCATGAACCATTGACTAAGCGGGTGGTCCTTGGTGTCACCTCTTTTTCTTTCATTGACATGTTCAGGAGGACCTATAAAAATTAGAGAAGTTTGAGCGTTATTAGCTTAGAAGCAATGAAACACAAAATACTCTAAACATCATAATGCCATACCAGGAGGTGGCAAATTAAAACTGGCAGGTAGCCGGGGAACAATTGCAGCTGGATGATTTTGAACTCTCAGAAAAAAGGCTTCAGATGGCTCAGAGAAAACAATCTCATCATAAGTTTCAATAACAACCGGTTTTTTTGTTGTTTGGGGTCCACTATCATCATCAGGATATAGTTTAAGCTGGTGGTATCTGCAAAACAAATGGACAAATAGACAGCAGACTGTGATTTAACATTATTTATAAGACTGGCCAACGAAAAAAACTGAATGCCATTCAACAATGTGCGTGAAACTTACAAGTCCAGTTGCTTGTCACAAACATCACTGTGAAAGAAGAGGGATATTACAATCTCAAATTCTCCCCATCCAGACTCCGACAATTCAAAAGGTGGCGATTCTACAACCCTTGTTGGATTGTTGAAACTAGGATGCAGTTGAAACACGGCACGCTTAATTATTACGCTTAAATCCTCATTTCCTGCCCCACGAACATAAACAGTCCACTTATGTGAATGGTACCTAAAGAAAGCAAACAATGGAAAATGATCCAGGTAAAACTTAACTAAATGGCATGTTGTTCATCATAAATTATCGCACTGAAGGCATTCTAATTGAAGAGGATAACTGGAAGAAAATAAAACTTACTCGCTTGCTTTTTTTCCAAGCCAGAATGCTATAGTCCCGTATACAATCGGGAAGCTGATCTCCACATCTTTGAGTTTTTTTATCTGATCCCACAATGTGAAGAAAAATAATAATAATAAAACTAGTCAAGTAAAAGTGATCTCTAAGTTGCATGGAAAAGGGAAATTGATGTGACTCAATATTTTACATCTTAAAAAAACTAGGATATTCAGCATGGAAACAACAAAATATAGGCATTTTTTGTCATAAGTTGTTATAATTAACAAATTTTACTCCGAATATAGTAGCTGTTGCAATAAACATTCTACTTAACATGAAAATTGAACGAATAAGAATTATGCACTACAAATTTCAAAAAGAAGTCTTTTTTTATTTCAAATCTCACAAAGCTAAACAATGCTCTTCACGCTCTCAATTGGTAAATAACAAAAGAACATTAATTCGTGTTGCATTTCTCCGCAATAAGCCATTTACTCTAGCGCCATCATGAAAATCTAAACTTTACAGTTTAGGAGAGTTTAAATTAACAAATATTGAGCTTCAAACAAAACCCTAACCCTAACCCTAACACAAAGAACAAGCAAGGACTAAGTTGATATTTATATGAATCGAATTGGCCGATACGTAGGACTGAAGATACTTACTGAGTGAGTAGAAGATTTTTTGCCCGTCGTCATTGATCGAGAGGCGATCGCTGACACCCACCGTCGCTTTTTCCGCCGGGGAAAAATTAGGGTTCCGGCGTTCGTTTTGGAGGGAGAGAGACCCTGAAGTTGTTGGGTTTGAGGACCCGACCCGTTTAACTCAGCTTGCTCTTTTACTTTTGTTTGCATATGCACCCTTCTCTTATTGAGAATTTGCTACATTCATGACAAAAAACAAAATTAGGTTTATTCAAACGCTAGTCCCTTAAATCTCAGTAATTGCTCCTTCGTTCATTAAACTTACAAGACTCTTGTGATTTCGTCCCTCTAGCTAGCGTATGTTAGTTTTGAAGGGAATATTCTTTCAACTTCAATGATTTGAGATGCAATTTATCATCGAAGTCGCTTAAAAAAAAATTAGAGAGTGGGATAAGCTTATGGTTGGTGAAGTTGTTAAATGAGGGGTAAAATACGAATCTTGCAAAATCAATATAGATGGAATCGTTATTTGCTTGATACAAGCTCCGAAAAATCTAGGCACACTCGCGAGTGCTAGACACTCGCGACTTTGACGTGAGGAAGGGTTGGGTTTAGGCTCGGATTAGAGTTGGTTTTAGGTTGGGGGTTAGGAAAAAGGGTACGTGGCCCCTCCTCCGTGTGCAAGTAATAGCCCTCATGTAAAATCAGTTTATTTTGGTAAGCTAATAAGCTAGCATCTTTTAAGAGTAAAAACACCCCTACCATTTTTACATAATGTTTAAAGTCAACCTATTGAAATGTTACCAAACAGAGAGATATGGAAAAAGCCTGCTTAAAAACCTCTTGACTAAGAAATAAGGACCCCAAACATGCTTTCAATAGTTTTTAAAAATATGTGAACTAATATATGCAGCTAAATTACAGTGAGGGTGTTTTTGAGGGCATATTTTATTAAGCTTATAAGTAATACTAGGTTTTGAGGACTTTTGATTTGCATGATAAAATTTTTTATAAAAATTTGTATAGATAGAGAAATCGTTTACTTGGTCAAATTTAGCTTAAGTAGTTTTTTAAAGGCCAAATTGCATAAAAATACCATAAAGTTTCCATTATGTATCAAATAAATATCATAAATCATATTTTATTGCAAAAATACCGTAGGTCCGGTTTGACAAGGGGTTAAAGAAAAGGTTAAGAGGGTTTAACCCCTCCTTAAGCCCCCAAACAACAAAAAATGGGTAAGGGTTAACAAACCGTCACGTGAGGGTTAACGCCTACTTAACCCGTCGCATGGCGGGTTTACTATTCCGCGCGAGAACGCGGAATAGAATTTTACTCCGTCTCCTCACGCGGGGACAGGAAGGGTATTTTTGAAAAGTTGGTGTAACTAGCTAGGCTTGTAGATTTAATTTCAAAAAAAAAAAAAAAAAAAAAAAAAAAAAAAAAAACTAGTGTAGCTAGGCCAGTAGATTTTGAACTTTTATCTTGGACTCGTAACCCAACACTTTGATGGGGCTGAATTTGTTATTAGTCTAAGTATGCTAAAAGCTATGATGGATGATCGTGGATAGCTATTCTAAGCTAGACGCGGGACTCTAAAAGCCTGAATCTTATAGTTTTGGCTTAATTTGATTTTTTTTTAATTTAAATGAGCTTAATTTGATTCTACTGCCTAACAATTCTGCATCGAACAATCCTATATCCTATATTTAAGTAATGCAGAAATGACATTATTTCAAATGACGCAAATTCTAGTTGTATTTATTTTATAGTAAAAAATATTAGAAAATTTCTTACTTTCAATAAGCTCAATGTTAGTATTTAAAAAAAAAATTTGGCAACTTAACCTTCTTAACCCTTCTTTATTTACTAAATGCAAAAAACATAACCCTCCATCTTAACTATAAAATCCAAATAGAATTAAATTATTTTTACTCTCTCATGAAGGGTTAACTAATTCAATCCTTTCCCTTAACTCTTCTCATTTAACTCCTTTCCAAACGATACCATAAAGTTTTAAAAAGTAAAATGGTATTACCTTCTATTGACAAAATAGAGGAATATTACAAATAATATTCTCATGGAGATTGTCACATGAGATTTTTCAATAACATTTAACCCTATTCGTTGAAGTATTTACCATTCTACCTACATATCTGTAATTTAAAATTTCTTTTTAATTTTGAAACGTAAATTCCCAAAGCCTCTCTTGTTCTCCTCGAATTCGTTGCAAGATCCTAATTCCATAAATTCACTCTTGTTCTTCCCACGATTCATTCTCCCCTAACACAAATCTAGGTGCAAATCCCTCCATATTCCAAACCCTAGGTGAAATTTAAGGTGATCCCCCACTAAGTTTGTAAATTAGGGCATATTTAAGACTATTTAAAAAGTAACATAAGAAAAGGATGGGATTGATGGTTTTTTTTACCGTGGGCGGGATAAAGTACGCCCACAATATTCTGGCCTTCACACTACTTTTTCAACGTCATTAGGGGTATTTAGCAGAGGAAACTTTATGGTATTTTTCACTGCAAAATATAACTTGTGGTATTTTTATGATTCACAATGTAAATTTTATGATATTTTTATGCAAGTTAACCTTTTTCAAATGCTCTCTAGCTTTTTTAAATTGGGTTTAGTTTGGCTATCTTCTCAAAACTAGGTGAGAACTGATCCTGAGTAAGATTTTAGAAGAATTGATTCTTTTTAACCCTGTTTTTGGTTGGGGTTTGTGTGTGTGTGTGTTTTTTTTTGGGGGGGGGGGGGGGGGGGGGGTTTAAAAGACTCGGTTTTAAGTGGTATTTTTAGGTTAGGAGAAAACTGAGCTAACTCTGGTCCGATTTTTTCTAATTAGATTTCAATTCAAAATAAGAGCAAGTTAAAACTTGATCCTTTTTTTTAAAGTTGCCAACACATTCTTGAACTTAAAGGTAGCTAGTTCTAATATGTCATTAAACATATAGAAAATATGAAAAAGCTAACTTAAAAGCTATTACATAAAAAAATTGTATTTCCGTGACTTTCCATACATTTGTCATCTCATCAATTGTTGATCCCACCGGGATAATTAGTAATTAATCTTTGTCAGAAATTTATTATAAATAAACTCTGGACCCCGCCACAATAATTACGAATAACTCACGATTGAAAAGACATCCTTGATCCCCACCGTCCGATCTAGATCGAACGGCCACCACCAAAACATTAAAATAAACATTTTTAGACAGTTTTCAGACCACCAACAAACATATCTTAATCTGAACCGTTAACTGTACAAAAGTATTAATCCAACGATCAGGATTTAAAGGGGTAGCCCTCAATGGGACGTAAAAAACTTATATGTACATTGATATTCCCGTTGAGCGTTCATTATCTGTGAGCGTCAACTTCTGGGAGTTGGAATTTGTGTCTCTTCGATCTCAGGTTTGGGTTTCTTCACTCATTCGATCTCAAAATTTCTTAATCATTTATTTTGCATTGAATTTTTTGATTAAAGTTATTTCTTATTTGATTTGATTCGATTTCCCCCCTGTTTGTAACTGATTTTTGGGAAAATTGATACTCTAAAATCCACATTTAATCTAGAAAAAATAATCTAAATTATGAGCCTCGGGAGTAAATAAAGCAGTTTGATCATATTAGAGAATGAAAGTGAGTGTCATCGGGGCAATGAGGACTATAAGGGTGTTATTAAGTTATCTTGCCCAAGAAATCTGTAAGCATTTGTATGTTGGCAACCAGATTATATTGCTAATTATGCAAGTTGGAGAAATTGCTATAGTTTTCAGTAATTGGTACCTAGGTTTGGGTTTTTTTATATTAGTCCCCTAAATCTTTCATATTTTGACATTGGTCCCTCTGTTACATTTTCCATCCAAATTTTAAACACGATTGGGTTTGGTTACCACAGACCGGTAATTACCCAATCCTTCAATTTATCTTAATTTCACTGTCACTTCTCGGGTTGGCAAGCTCATCGGCTGGATGTAAGCCCTGCGACCCATTGAGTGTCACACGTGGTTTGGCTCAATCCACTATCGAAATTAACTAGTTAATGTTTCACTGGACTCTAAAGACCGCACATTAAACCTTCTTAAACTCTATAAATTTCCCGATGTAGGACTTAGTGGGGCATCACAACAATCCCCATATTGGATCTGAGATGCAAGCGTAAAGGGGAGGGGGGTGAATAGGATTGCTATCATTTTTAGCCAAAAACACAGAATATGCAGTGGAAAAGATAAAATAAAGGAGATCAACAATAATCAAACATAAATCGCAACCAACCAGGAACACACAATATTTTATAGTGGTTCGGATAACAATTCTATGTCCACTCTTACTTCTCGCTAAGGGGCTTCCTCGTTATGCAAAGAGTTCTCCTAAATCACAAACCCGATTTAGTAGGCTTACAAGACTACACCCTGAAATTTACCCGAAGACAGTCGTCTAACCTAACTCTCCACAATAAGTAACACCTAGTCTTAGCTAGTCCTAACCCTCAAATAATCCCGGCTTCAGCACGCCATAAAAATAAGTTCAAAGTAAAACAAAAAACAAACAATTAAAGCTCAGAATATCCAAAAGATCTTACAACTCTCTTGTTAAACACATTGTCCTTAGATGAATATAAGCATAGTTTAATGAAGAATGGTGTAGAGAATCAATCCAGTGGCAACACTCACTGAAACGATCCAAAGATGTTGTGCGTGACGAGTAAGAGTTTGTCGAGGCTTCGGGGTTCTAATCCTTCAATGAAATCTCTCACAAAATAAAACCCTAGAACTCTCCTCTTCTCTCTCTTTTTCAATGATATAGATTCCCCAATAGATAGGAAAGAGATATCCTAAACTTGGTAGAGACTAGATATAAAAGAAACGAAGAACGACTGAGATTAAATCTAGAAATTGTGCAATCAGCATGTTTACCATCAATGGTGGCTCTTGACCATTGATAGTGACGAGGCCCCCATCAATGGTTGGAAGGCCCGTCGATGATATGAAAGTGTCTGGAGTAAAAGTAATCGATGATGTTGTTGGCCATCGATGAGCTCTTTCTACCATCGATGATGGATGTCTACCATCGATGGCGCTGAAATCAGCTTTAGACCTAATTTTCTCGCCGTTTCTCCTCGTTCACTTATTATACATGTATTTACCTGTATTATATCAAATCAAACAAATATTAGTACCAAATGAGAGTTTGTTATTACTCAAACAAGAGATATTGTATAGACTACGTCCTAACACACCCCACCTTTAATATGCGGCATCCTCATGGGCGATGTGAATTCTAGAGGTGACTCTCACCACACTCATACAATGTAGCACTCAGTACCGCATAGCACTTAGTTCCACACGTCTGACCAGCTAACTGCTCCGGTGCCATTTGTCACGTCTCAAGCTCCAAGCCCGTTGGCATGATGTAAGCCTTGGGCCACTGAGTGCATCACCTAGTTTGGCTCCATCCACACCTAAAATTGACTAGTCAATGTTACACTTGACTCTCTAAACCTATCATTTAAAACCTCTTAAACTTTATCAATTTCTCGATGAAGGACTATTCGTGGGGCATCACATTCAAAGGCAATGATAATGTAGTTGCTAACAGAAGAGAAAATTGATTTATCATCCATTTTTAATTAAGTAAGATATAATTATTCTTGGTGCATTTTTGTTTTTAGTGTTGGATTTATTGATTTACTTATTTGTGTTCCATGTAGAGTTAGAAACTTTAGAAAGTACGACGAGAGCATCTCCTAATGACACTAATCCCATAAATACTAGCATCAGCAGGGGATTCTGGATTACATGCTTCCCTAGATAGTATGATGCAGACATGTAGCATATACCACTTGGTCTCTTTTTGTATTTGATACTTGGTGGGTTTCAATTTGTTTCCTTTTTAAGAATTTATTTGGCACATAACCAAAGAGTAATGAATACATTGTTTAACTCTTTTTTTCCTCATGAAATGACTATTAAGTCGTTGGGATTAAACTGCTAATTACTGCATGTTCATTTCATTATGTGCTGTCTTTGGTGGTTTACCTACATGAATTGTCAAAGTGTGTTACTTTCATTTAGTATCAATATATGCTTGGAATGATGGTGCCAGCTCGATCAGGTAGGCTGGATAAAGATGTCTGAGAATGGATTTGACAATGGGGAGATTGATACTTTAAAGCATAGCCTCACCGAGAAAGATGATATTGTAAGCCTTTATAATTCAAGCAAGCTGGTTTAGTACTTAATGTAATCTTTTATAAGTTTCATGGTTTAATTTCTGCATCATAATTCAGATCTTGCTTTCAGATGGATCCTATTCATAGAATTCAAGACACATATAGCAGAAGTATTAAAGTTTAAACGAACATTTGAAATAAGACATGAAAGAATGCTGGGAAGGATTTGTATAATAACTCTATGCATATCTATTTCCTGTCATTGTTTCTTTATTGTGGTGCTTAGGTCAAAGTTGATGTTTGCACTTATAAGTTAACTTGTAATAAAGTATATTATTCTTACAGTTTGTTTTTCCCCACTTTCTCATGTTTACAGCCAACTTTCGTTGTGTCATCTATGATTTACGTTTTACGCTTTATTATTGTAGGTTAATGTTGATCCTGGACAACCGGCATTTTTAGCATGGAAACGAAATTTAAGTGATCAGGGACATGAACTGGCAGAATTTACTCTGAGCTTTAGAGAGATGCTGGAGTTGGTAATTTTCAAATGCTAGATGCTTATGTATCTTTTCACAATTAAGCTCTTTTTCTTTCTAGGGTATTGATTGTTTTCATTTAATTATTTGGTACATTATACTTATAAGGAAAATGGTCATTCTTTAGCAGTTTTCTGAGAGATTTGATTGCTTTCATGTTAGCTGGCAGACACTATAATCTCTTATGAGCATTATCTTGCATTCAGTTCTTTTTCTAGTTAGGTTTGCAGATTTTTTTGGTGTATGGTCTATAGAATAATTGTCTGGTGATTTCTTGTTCTCATCCACTAAATTAGTTGAAGGATTGCAAGTTGCTTTGTTGGAGGTATTTATATCTCCATGAGGACCACTATTGGGGATTTAAGTGTGTATCCCACATTGGAAGAATTATAAAAGGGTGTCGATGCACTTTAATAGAAAGTTGGGACCAATATCTAACAGTCTCAGATTTTGATTAATTTGGTCTCAAACTCTGTTTTAAGGTTGATTAAACTCCCAGAGGTGTCCGATTACTCTCCAACAACACCATCATGCTTTTCTAGAAGTTAAGTACTTGTTCTAATTGTGTGCATATACACATAAAATAGCTAATTCCTTAAAATTCACAGTCAATAGTATAATCCCCAGAATATAGAAGCCTTTACTTGAATTTATCTTATGATCTGGAAACAAGGTTCATATTTCCATTACCCATCAGAAAATAATAGAATGTATGCATGTAACCTGTCTCTAGTTCTTTTCTTGGTTGATTTGTTTATTTATTTACTGATTTCTGGCAGGCTCCATTAGGCCTTCGTTTAGGGCGACATCTCATACAGGAAATGGCACAAGGAAGGGTATTACCCTAATTCATGAGAGGAAACTTTTGGCAACATTCTGTTATGATATTTCCTTTTCCCCACTTTTTCAAAATACTTACTCTTGGATATTTATTTGACGTCTCATGGAAATTGTTTGTCCATTTCCAGGATATAGTAATTAATCCCACAAAAAAGAATTGCACAACATCTTGTCAAGGTGTTCCATTGGGTGGCGTCGGGTGGGCCTTGAAACTCTTTCACTTTATTTTCATATAACTGCTTAGCTCGCACTCATTGTCATATGAATAGAAACAGCAAGAAATGTAATTTTGCTAACTATTCATAGCTATCCAATTTTTGTAATACTTGTAGACAAACTTACGAATCTAGTTAAATTTCTACACTGCACAACTGTCACTATTAGAACTGGAAGGAAAGAAGCTTGTTACCTACTCCTTGCCTGTATGGTTTGCAGTGTTATGCTGTATCTACTGTATGGTTTGCAGTGTTATGCTGTATCTAGAGACTGCAGTTCTACATAGCCCACAATATTACATTCAAATATGACAGTACATGCTAAGCTCATCGCTGAAACAACTGAATGACTAACAACTTATTTTAGAAAAATATAGCAGGTAAGCAGGAGAGAGAATTACTTTTAAGGATGGAAAAACTCTCTAGGAAACTAACCAAATTCAAGACTAAGAGCAAATAGTTACAATGATCATTTCATCATTGATAGTTAATTAATGGATATGTGCTCAGTGGACTCTCTTCGTGTATCCTACCCTTTGCTTTTGGAACAGTTTGTTCACCCTTTATGTTTGATATTTTCCCTTTTTAACTGTTTTATTTTCTTTTTTTATCCATAAGATGTCGTCACTTGGACTCTCAACTCTGGAATTAAAACCACCAGTGCAGGCAGCATCGGAAGAAGCTATAGGGGCGACTTTCAACGCTGGCAACTGTTTCCTGGAGTATGTGAAGACAAACCTGTCTTAGCAAATCAATTCTCAGTAAGTGTGAAGCCTTTCATTGACTTAATTAGTGCCAGATTAAATGAAAAAAGATCTACAATAATTAAACCCCGTGACACTTAATTAATTTTGTTTTGGCTGAAGACTTGAGGCTTCTTTTTCAACCATCTTATCACAAAACAAGAATCTCGATTCTTTTCTATGATTCACCTGATGCCATTTTACTGGATAGGTTTTCGTTTCACGCTCAGATGGTAAAAGATACTCGACTGTACTCTCTCCAGGCAACCCTGAAAGGCTCAAGTAAGAATTGTTTTCATACACGTCCTGTATTTCTTATATTCATGGAATAACTATGCATATTTGGTAGAGAGGACTTCAGGAGTGTTGGTATTTGGTAACAAAGACATTTGCTTGTGATAGATAAGTCGCAGGTCTAAGGTTGCCTCCTATATAAGTGGATCTAGAGGAGAGAATTGGGATCATACACATTTGACTTAGACTTCTAATTTCTATTGCTACATTTTCTAGGATTTAGATCAACTTATATCTATATTCATGTGCTTCTTGATGTTTCCAGAGAAAGTTCCGTTTCAGGAATTGGCTCCTGGGATTGGAACCTGAATGGGAAAAATTCTACCTATCACGCACTGTATCCAAGGGCTTGGACCATTTATAATGGTAATCATTATTTTCAAAGAGTTGATTCCTGACTTCTAACATTGTTGTGTTATGGCTGTTATATTATCTGTTATTTGTTTACCAATGCAGGGGAACCTGACCCGGAGTTGACAATAACTTGCCGTCAGGTTTCACCTTTTATTCCCCACAACTATCAACAAAGTAGTTTACCTGTTGCATTATTTGCGTTCACGGTAGGTACTTCTATTATCATGTACTTTGATAATTACAAGACTCGTTGTTGAGAAGTTGCTTTACAAACTGTGACAAATTTCAGCTTACCAATTCAGGGAATACTGCTGCAGAAGTAACTTTGCTCTATTCATGGGCGGTAAGTCTAAATGCTTAAACTTTCTTATTATACCTCAGCCTTTTCACCATCTCTAATTGTGTCTTCGTTATGGACCCTACAAAGATGCTGGTTACTCTTCACGAAATTTAATTGAATACATTTGTTTCAATCTAAAATGTTGAAATGAACCATGTAGCCTTTTAGTTCTCATGTTCTATTTTTGCAGAATTCCGTGGGTGGGAGTTCTGAGTTTTCTGGTTATCATTCAAACTCCAAGATGACGTAAGTCCAAGTGTCCAAGAATACAGTTTCCTTATTATCTTCATAGCTGTTACCCTTCTTCTTATAACTGAGTTAAAACTGACACTCTTTTCTGATAATTTTAGTGAAAAAGATGGTGTGCGTGGAGTTCTTCTGCATCACAAGTGAGTTCAACTCAGTTTTCAACAATGCCCATTTCATGCTAGCACCCAAGTGTCAAAAAATTTTTTTTCTCACCCAAGAGTAACAATTCCTTACTCAAAATTTTTTTTTCACCCAAGAGTAACAATTCCTTACAATCTTCATGTTAATTTCATACTAAGGAATAGTTTTAAGCAATTTATATGCATGCAGAACTGCAAACGGGCAATCACCAGTAACATTTGCTATAGCAGCACAAGAAACAGCTGATGTGCATGTCTCTGAATGCCCTTGTTTTGTGATATCTGGAAATTTGGTTGGATTCTCAGCAAGTGATATGTGGCATGAAATTAAAAAGGTTGTTCCATTTGTTGATTTCCCCACATTTCAGATTCTTCTTGATATATAAAAGTATTCCTCTTCTTTCATGTCAACACCCTTGTGAATTCTGTTCCAAGCACAATCTCTTCTTTTAATTCTGTCGTCTTCAGCATTTCAGTTCTCATGATAGTCCCACATGCTAATATGATGAGAACTTATCCGCTTCTACACCAATTTGAAAATGTGGCAGTAAGCCTTACAAGTATAGTTAATAGGAAAATCCGAAGATGTGCATAAAGCCCTTGCAAAAAGATGGTGATTACAATTTTGATATGCCTGATGTGTCGAAAGGATGTGAAATAGCCTGAACTTGACACCGCAAGCGCTTTTTCTAACGTTCTCAATGTTTTCAACCTATCCAATTATTTGTTAACCTACTGTGCCACATGACAGACAACTCATATATAAGGTTATCCACATTAGCACAGGAATTATATTGCCTTTTCAACTGCTAACTAATATTGCAAGCAGTACTAGATGTAAGCCCCAAATGCTATTGTTATGCTGTCATGCCCACATCACCTTGCTTAATTATTATGTGCCACTTTATTCTATTTATTTATCTAGTCGATTTCCATGTATGCTCCACTCACTAATTTCTGTTATCAAAATACAAGTGCAAATGAAGCAGTTAATACACTGCTACTTAAATCAAAGTGAAATGTTATTTGGTTTCTTAATTTTCAAAACTTCTGCTTGATAAGTTGCTATATGTTTTATCTAATAGCATGGGTCCTTTGACAACCTTGGTTCGACCGATAAAATTATGCATTCGGAACCAGGTTCATCTATTGGTGCGGCTATAGCGGCTTCTGTGATAATTCCTCCTCAAGCTGCTCATAGTGTAAAATTTTCTTTGGCATGGGCTTGCCCAGAAGTAAAGTTTCCTAGTGGGAAGATTTATCACAGGTAAAGGGAGCTATTCAAGACTAAATAATTTTGTTAACAAGGCTAATTCTGGTGCTCATGCTGGCATAATTCATTACATCAGACGTTATACCAAATTTTATGGGACAGATGGAGATGCAGCAGCAACACTTGTACATGATGCCATAATGGGTAATTACGTATAATCTTATCAAATTACATATCAATCTTTTAGTGATTCTGATGAGCCTTTACTTATTCTAGATAATTTCTTGATCATTCCACTAACTATTTCGGTTTTCTTTTTTTTTTTGGTGAAAAAACTAGGTAAGCATTTTGAATTGAATAGAAATAAATATTGGTGTACAGTATACATGTTATATGAGATATGGATAGCCTCACTGCTTTAGTGTATACTGAAAGATAGATATATATATTATGTATTTGAGCAAAAGTTTAATTGATTTTGCTGATGTTAGCTTTCTGATACTTCTACGTGCATACATATTTTGATGCATGTAAACAATGGTATTTGGATTTCTGGAGAGCTCAAATCTGAGGCTCTTCTGTAGATTTATATTTATAGGATTCAGGGTGTACATTTTATATATTAGTCCATATATATTTATATATTTCTAACACTCCCCCTCAAACTAGAGCATATGTCATACATGCCCAGTTTGTTACATATAAATTGCACACGTGGTTTTTCTAATAACTTGGTGAGAATATCTGCTAGCCGATCTCCTGAAGCAACATGTCGAGTCTCAATATTCTTCTGTTCCACAACTTGGTTACTCACAATATGACAATTCACTTCAATGTGTTTAGTCCTCTCATGAAAATTTAGATTGTTTGCAATATGGATTGTTGTTTGGTTATCACAATATAATCACATAGGAGATGTAGGATCACAACCCAACTCCTTTAATAACCGTTATATCCAAATCATTTCACAAGTGACATCAGCCATGGCACGATACTCTGATTCTGCACTTGATCTTGACATAACAGTTTGTTTCTTGCTCTTCCATGTGACTAAGTTTCCTCCCACAAGCACACAACAACTTGTAGTTGATCTTCTATCGGTAGGGGATCCAGCCTAATCAGCATCTGAGAATCTAGCCACTCTCAGATGTTCAGAATTAGAGTACAACATTTCTCTTTCTGGGGCACTCTTTAAATATCGAAGAATTCTCATAACTGTATCAAAGTGAGTTGTTTATGGTTCTGTCATAAACTGACTTACCACACTCACTAAATATGCAATGTCTGGTCTGGTCACAGTGAGGTAGTTCAGCTTTTCTACCAGCCTCCTATATTTTCCTGAATCATGTAGTAGCTCCCCCTGTCCTGACATTAGTTTGTGAATGAAATCTATTGGTGTATCCATCAGTTTGCATCCAAGAAGTCCTACTTCAGATAGCATATTCAATGTGTATTTTCTTTGAGACATAAAAATTCCTCTAGTAGATCTAGTTATTTCAATGCCCAGAAAATAGTGAAGATTTCTCATATCTTTAGTTTGGAAGCGCTGCTATATAAACTTCTTCAAAGCATAAATCCCTGCTGCATCATCTCTTGTAATAATAATATCATCAACATACACAACTAGTAGAATTCTCTTTCCTGCTTGATTTCAAAAAAACACGGAATAATCGCCTGAGCTTCGATGAAGACCAAATTCGTGAGCCACAGCTGCAAATTTATCAAACCACGTGCGTTTAGACTGTTTAAGGCCGTACAAGGTAATTTTCAATCGGTAGACTTTGTCATACTCTCCCTGAGCAACAAACCCAGGAGATTGCTCCATGTAGACCTCTTCCTCGAGCGTTCCGTGTAAAAATGTATTCTTCACATCAAACTGATATAGAGGCCATTCATACTGAGTAGCAAGAGAGATAAGAGACGAACGGATGTCATCTTTACAATAGGAGAGAAAGTCTCGATGTTGTCAATGCCATAGGTTTGAGAATATCCCTTGGCCACCAGACGAGCTTTCAGTCTTGAGAGCGAGCCATCTGGATTTAGTTTAACTGGAAAGACCCATTTGCACCCGACTGTCTTCTTCCCAGCAGGTAGGGCCACACGCCCCTAATGTCCGATTGTCTTCAAATGCTTACATTTCCTCCTACATAGCTGTCTTCCAACCTGGATGAGATAGAGCTTCTGATACAGACTGGAGAATGGGGTAAAAATCCATTGATGTGATAAAGGTACGATAAGGACCAGATAAATGCAATAATGTGATAAAATTAGCAATAGGGCGTCGTGTACAACTACGAGTACCCTTTCGAAGTACGATGGGAAGATCATCAGACAAAGAAGACTCACAAGAACTTGGAACTGTATTAGTTATTGGCACTGGAAGAGGAGACGTAGGCAGTAACTGCTTTGAACGTCGAGTGTAGACCTTAAGCTGTGTATCAGTAGGAGGTTCTGAACGCACACTATTAGGAGGGTCAACATCACTAGTGGATGATGAGATAACAGGTATAAGAAATGAATCATGATCGTCATTAGACACCCTTTTAGGAGTAACATTCTTAGTTTGTGAAGAAAAATAGGAAGTATTGTCAAAGAAGGTGATATTAGAGGACACAAAGACTTTTCGTGTAATAGGACAATTAATATTTATATCCTTTTGCATACGAGAATATCCTAAAAAACACATTTTATTGCTCGTAGGTCAAGCTTAGATTTCTGTGGATTCGTATTATGAACAAAGTAGGCACAGCCAAAGATATGAAGTGGTAAGGGAAAGGCTGGTTGGGATAGATGAAGGACTGAGAATGTGGTTTTATCATCCAATACAGTAGAGGGAGTGCGGTTGATTAGATGACATGCAGTTAAAACTGTATTTCCCCAATACTGTCTAGATATGTTCATATAAAATAACAAGGTTCGAGCAACTTCTAATAAATGCTGATTTTATGTTCTGCTACCCCATTTTGTTGAGGGGTATAAGTACATGGTGACTGATGAATAATACTATGTGTGGACAAGTAGTGATCAAACTCATGATTAAAATACTCTTTCGCATTGTCAGATCTAAAAGATTTTATTTTCA
>JBAKGM010000412.1:3349609-3378780 GCA_037177215.1 Asparagus racemosus | reverse complement strand
TGCTATCCCATTTTATTGAGGTGTATAAGTACATGATGACTGCTGAGTAATACCATGTGTGGACAAGTATTGATCAAACTCATGATTAAAATACTCTTTCGCATTGTCAGATCTAAAAGATTTTATTTTCAATCTAAATTGATTGTGAATCTCAGAACAAAAATATTTAAAATGCATAAAAACTTCAAATCTATCTTTCATCAAATAAAGCCACGTTGCACGAGAGAAGTCATTAATAAAGAACATAATAACGAAAACTAAATAATGATTCTGTAGAACAAGGTCCCCAGACATCAGAATGCACAAGTTTAAACAATTGTCTGACACGATTATTGACTCTAGATGGATAATGCATTCTGTGATGCTTTTCCATCTAACATGACTCACACTCTAAACGACTCACACTCAAAGTAGGAACTAACTTCTTTAAATTCTCTAATAATGGATGACCCAGCTTACAGTGCATGTCAAAGACATTTCCACCACCACTAATATATGCCATAGATCCATGCTGTCCATCCAAGTAGTACAGACCTCCTGCTTTACTCCTTGTACCAATCGTTCGATGGGTGCCAAGTTTTAAAAAACAACGATCAGGAAAAAACGTTACTGAGCAGTTTAAAGTCCTAGTAATTTGACTAATGGATAAAAAGTTACGAGAAAATTTTGGAACATGTAAGACAGAAAATAATGGTAACATTGATGAAGCATTTACAGTACCAATACCACAAACTTTGGATTTAGACCCATCAGTAATAGTTATATCTGGAAATGAATCGGTGAGCTTAATGGATGTTAAGATACCTGAATTTTCAGTCATGTGGTCAGTTACACCTGAATCTATAATCCAAGTAGTAGGTGCTGATGACGAAGAAAGATAAGCAAAGGAAGTATCTTACTTGGCGAGTGTGGCAGTAGAGTTGGCAGGTGTTAAGGATGAGTTTTGCATCTGAAGAAATATCTGGTATCGTGCATACTCATCATCTGATATAGTAACTGTAGGAGTACTAGTAGCAGCCGAAATCTGAGAGGTAGTAGGCTGAGCCGATGTGCCCTCAGTGGTGGTCGCAACATTTGCTGAAGACTTGAAGCGGTCTTGTAGTGAAGGATAGTTAAATTTGGTGTGACCCTCCTTACAGTATCGGTAAAAAATAGGTCCACCACTCTGCTCACTATATGGACAACTAATGTGACCACCAGTGCTTCCGCCTCCTTTGCTAGGTGCTCTGCCTGAAAAACCACCACATCCCTGTCCACCTGAGAACTGAGTGTAAGTCGCGAGAGCAGAATGATCTGATGAATTTCCTGAACGTTGAGAACTGTCAGGAAAGGAGCGCTACAACAAGCTGTATATCTTAGCCAGTGAGTTAGCGGTAGAACTCCTAAGTATCTGTAGTTTGGCTGAGGAAAACTCCTGAGGGATACCATCTAGAAAGTACAAAACTAACATCTGTTCTCTCTGCTGCTGCATCTGCTGAACGTCATTGGTAATAGGAAAAAGGATATTCCACTCCTCGTGCATCCGTCTAAACTCGAAATAGTAGTCTTTCCAAGTTCGATCACCTTTCTGGAGGCGAGTCATCTCCTGGTGGATATCGTAAGCTCGAGATAGATAACCCTTGCCAGAGTAGAGTGTAGGCCGCGAACATAGAGGATAGCCAAATAGTCCCAAAGCTCCTTCGTAGTTTTTGTGTGAAGAACCATATCTTGAATGCTCGGCTCCATAGCGTTGAGGATCTGGGTGTAGATGATGGCGTCATCTCCCTCCCAGTCTTCCATGAGTGGGTTTGGTGGATTCTGGATAATGTGGTTTCTCTTCCTCCTACCCTTCAAGCTCATCTCGACAATACTTTTCCATTGCATGTAATTGTTTCCATCTAACTTACGATTAATAAGTTTCGAGGAAACCACTTCCTAAACATTTGATGTGGGTTTGGTATCTCCTGAACCAGACATAGCTACAAAGAAATTGTCTCCAAACACACATCCAAATAAATCCCAAATAAAAGACTTGTCACAAATATCTAAATACCACCAAGATACCAAACCTCTCAAAACAGACGAAATAGAAAAAATATCTAATTAATCATATCAAGGAAGTACAGAGACTCCAGATGAGTGCAGAGACTCGAGAGTTTATGATTTTTTTTAATTTTTTAATTTTTTTGAACAGTAACTTTTTTCGGCGGCTAGGTGTTTTGGAGGCTCTGATACCATGTAAACAATGGTATTTAGATTTCTAGAGAGCTCAAATCTAAGGCTCTTCTGTAGATCTATATTTATAGATTCAGGGTGTACATTTTACTTATTAGTCCATATGTATATTTATATATTTCTAACAATGCATCAAAGAGGGACCTGGCTGACGTGCTGGTAATTTTTAGCTTTACCCATATCGGCAAAACAGAAATGTTAGTGAAAGTTAGACTTTTCATGCCACTAGTCCAGAATCCGAATTGAGTCGAATGTATTCAAACTGGAGCAAGCCCTAGGACTGGAGAGCTAGTGATAGGTGGGAAAGTTAACTCTTCTGATATTATTTAGTTGATTGTTTAGTTTCTTGATTAACCTAGTTTACTTGCTAGATTAATCTAACTATTCTCCATTTGTTTTAACCCATGTTTGATATTTACAAAATTGTAAACTGCAAACTCATATGCTAGATGGTGCGTGTCTTTTTATTCCTTTTGAGAAAATACTAACTATTTTATTAATCATTGCACTAAAATTAGGTTCTGACATATAGGAATAGCAGCAAAAATACCTGGCCATATGAGAGCATACATGTATTCATAAGAGAGATAGATTTTCTTATTTTGTCTGAAAATTAGACAATTGTGCCCAAATATTTATATTCATAGGATGATTTGATAAGTAATTTACTAATGATTTAATTTGCTTTATATTTTTTTGCTACTGTCAAAAGACAGCAGCTAACACTTGTTCTAGTTACTCATATTTCTTTTTATTTCAACTTAAGAACATCAAACGTGGGAATCCCAAATTGAAGAATGGCAAAGACCAATTCTGCAAGACGAAAGACTTCCAGAATGGTACAACATTTTAAACCCGACTGCTTAGTAACTTACTGGCAAATAATATAATTGAAGTTTGAAAGTTCTTGGCAGGTATCCTGTCACTCTTTTCAATGAGCTTTACTATCTCAATGCTGGAGGGACGATATGGACAGGTTTTGGCAACTCTTTTGATCCGTTAGAAGGTATTATTAACTCGATAAATTAAAATCTCTATGTCTTTATACAGATGGGTCATCACCGCTACATAGTTTGACAGCAATTGAAGAAAGAAAGTTTTCCCTTGAAAAATCAAATTTTGATCGGGGAAACTTAGCTAAACTTATTCCAGAAAACAATACTGCTGCTGATATCCTGGACAGGATGGCATCAGTTCTTGAGAAAATGCATACTCCTATTGCATCAAATTCTGGCTCTGTAACATCATTGCTTGAAGGTGATGAGAACATTGGTCATTTTCTCTATCTCGAAGGGATTGAGTATATAATGTGGAACACATACGATGTTCATTTCTACTCTTCTTTCGCCCTCTCCATGCTATTTCCAAAACTTGAGCTCAGCATTCAGAGAGACTTTGCTCGAGCAGTAATGGTGCATGATCCTGAAAAGGTTAAACTTCTAAGTAATGGCAAGTGGGCTGCTAGAAAAGTTCTAGGTGCTGTTCCCCATGACCTCGGGCTATTCGATCCATGGTTCAAATTAAATGCTTATACACTTCATAACACAGATAGGTGGAAAGATCTAAATCCTAAATTTGTTCTGCAAGTTTATAGGGATACAGTAGTCACTGGTGATAAGTCCTTTGCACGAGAAGTTTGGCCAGCAGTCTATACTGCCATGGCTTATATGGATCAATTTGATAAGAATGGAGATGGAATGATAGAAAATGAAGGATTCCCTGATCAAACTTATGATGTTTGGTCAGTTACAGGTGTTAGTGCATATTGTGGAGGGCTTTGGGTGGCAGCTCTACAGGCTGCTTCAGCTATGGCACGCGAAGTTGGCGACAAGGCTTCAGAAGCAATGTTTTGGGATAAATATGAGAAGGCAAAATTAGTATATCTGAAGCTATGGAATGGTTCGTACTTTAACTATGATGAAAGCGGTGGAAAGACGAGCTCATCTATTCAGGCTGATCAGTTAGCTGGACAATGGTAACTTTCTGATAGATGTTATATTTTAGATTTGAGACACATATCTTTCTTATTAAGGTGATTCTTGATGAAATTTAATGCTTGTTTTATAGTTCTACTTTCAATCAGAGTACAATATATATTTGCTATCCTATATGCTACCTAGAAGCAATTTACTGAATTACAGATTAGCATATTCAGATCACTACTAATCAACTTATCCATAATTCATTGCATGTGCATTTGGTCTTTCATCATCTTTCAGGTATGCTGCAGCGTGCGGCCTAAACCCAATAGTTGATGCAGAAAAAGTGCAAAGTGCATTTGAAAAAATTTACTCTTTCAACGTCCTCAAGTTCAAGGATGGAAAAGGCGGCGCAGTTAATGGGATGCAACCAGATGGTAATGTTGATTTGTCTGCAATTCAATCGAGAGAGATATGGCCTGGAGTTACATATGCTGTTGCTTCTGCTATGATCCAAGAAGGTATGGCTGACATGGGATTCAAAACTGCTCAAGGCGTCTATGAAACTGCGTGGTCTGAGCAAGGGGTCGGGTAAGTCAGATTTTCCTTCACTAACTGTGATATGTAATCACCTTTAAAGATAGCACACAATTAAAACATCATGTTAGCACACAACTAAAACATCATGTTTCTTTCTATTTATAACTCCCTGTTTATTTTTTTTTTTTATTTTATTGTTTGCTACAACATCAAAGACCTTCATTAGTGATGCATCCTTTAACCAATGTTGAAAATAACGATAACGCACAACGTAACGCTCTACCTCTTATTGAGGGTTAAAGAAAAAAATGTAACGTATAACATAGGTTATTTTGTTTATTAATTATTTACATATTTTATGAATGCAAACTATTCATGATGACTTCAATAATTAGAATCATCAAAAATTTCAAGCATAATATCACTATTACGAGCAAAATATTTTCTTACAATTTAATTAAAAAAAATAAAAATTATTCGTAATAATTTTTGGAATTAAGAACAATATACCCTAATACAAAATATCTTAATAAAATTCTTTAATTTAATATAAACTATATAGATTTACTAGGAAGTCTCACAGTTGAATACCCAAATATATAATCATAAATTTATAGTTCGTTCATAATTACATTCGTTTAATAAGTCATATTAATAATTTCACAATCACATAATGATGTCACCAAAACAAGACATGAAGACTTTGTTGGGGATTATTGGAGCACATAAGCACCGCACACAATAAGGAGCACAAGCAACAAAACTACACAAAGAGTTTTTTACGTGGTTTGGCCAAACTTGCCTACATCCACGGTCTCTCATCCACTATCTTCACATACCAATACAACTAATATAATCGACACATGTTTTGATTGGACAAACTTGAAAACCCTCACACATCTCACATCTCTCAAGGAACCCGAGAACACTGATCACTCAAGAGCTCCAAGAGACCTACTATCATATCATGCATAGAACCCGAGAACACCGATCACTCAAAGAGTTCTAAGAGGATCCTCCCTCTCACCCTAGAGGATGACTTCCTTAGCACTAGCGCATGCCCTTTATAGCCTTTCTCCATTGCTATCTCCAAGGACAAATCAATGTTCATAATTGCTCTTGACAATTTCCCAGAGCAACTCTTCAAACTTCTAATACAAGCACCCTTCAAACTTTCAAGGTCAATATGCATGAACTTTCCTCATTTTGAGATTTGGAGAGAATCTTAACAATTCCTCCTTCGAACCAAATATCCATCACCTCATTGTGATTGACTGCCACCAACACTGATCACGCATTGCCGTCAGCCATCACGTCTCTATCGATCTCCGCTGCTCTGCCAGTGTCATTGAGCCACCTTCATGATTGGCCTTCAGGACTGACCACAGCACCATCCGTGATCTTTTGTTGTAGTCACACCACTATCCGGTCGTTGCCCATGCTCTTTCCTCAATGAGAGCAACCGCTGCACCGCCATCTGCTGCTCCTCTCATTGTTCGCTACCTCGCATGCATTTTCCTCTCACCACCTCACGCCTTGGATCTTGCTGCTCCTCTCATTGTTCGCTACCTCGCATGCGTTTTCCTCTCACCACCAAACGCCTTGGATCTTTCACTCATTATTAGCCATCTCCATCAGGGCCCACACATTCAAGAATACTCCTATTGTAGGATTTTTTTGGCTATATACCCCCCAAATCATCCATATTTATTAAATTACCACCAAATCTTGATATTTATTAAATTACATCCAAATCTTGGTATTTATTAAAATGTCCCTCAATATTGAGTTAGTATGCCCCAGTGACTCAACAGAAATAAGGAATATTTCGAGAATATTCCTATTGTGGGCATACTAGCTCAATGTTAAAGATTTGGTGGACATTTTAATAATATCAGGATTTGAGGGGTATTTTAATAAATATGGATGATTCAGGGGTATATAGCCCAAAAAACCGAATTATATTTTATCATGCTCAGGAGTACAAATTACTGAGGTGGCTCCATAGCTACTTGGACAGTTAAACAACTTATGATCAACTTGACAGAAACACTCATGATTTTTATTAAAACCCTAGAGTAGGAAACCATGGAGATGAGATGATCGGCGATGGTTCATTTTGCTAGTCTCCGCTCTTGATGTTAGTTACTGGAAATTTTATCAAAGCTCCTGTTATATTCAACTAGAGGATGTATTTTTAACTTTGATATTATCCAAAATTATCTTTAATACTTCATAATGACCTTTCCTTTTGATTCACCTGCAATGCTCACCAAGTCTTCACTTTTTGATAGGTACTCTTTTCAAACCCCTGAAGCCTGGAATGCAAAGGGCGAATACAGGTCTCTCTGCTACATGCGTCCACTGGCGATATGGGCAATGCAATGGGCATTATCGCCTCCGAAGCTACACAAAGAAGTTGAATCTGACACAAAAGAGGAAGCTCATCTAAAGCATCACATGTCATTCTCTAAAGTTGCGAAGTTACTCAAATTGCCTGAAGAAGAGCATCATAAAAGTATTCTTCGGGTTATCTACGAGATCACTTGTAATAGGCTGAGGTCTTGATGGCAATTTCAAAGCCTTAAGGGGCTTACTCATCTTTATTGAATAAAGGAATTTGTATACTCATTTTGTGACTGCATTGAATGTATGTGCACTATTACTGTAACAATAAAAGGCGACATTGTTCCTTTTCTGGGTTTTATTTGTAAATTACATTGTCAAAGTACTTGGTAAATAAAAGTTCTTTTTCCTTCTTTTAGTTCTGGCACATCCACGAAATCAACATTGATGTGTCCAGCGTTAAAAAAATATATCTGTGACGAAAATTGACAGTAATGTTCTCAGAAAAATAGCTCTTATATCTATCTAAACTGGAAAAAGTGAAAAGTAGCTAATGTTTTGGGAATGAAGATTTACTGTAATGATAACAAACGGATAAAATTTAAGGGAGTTTTTCCAATCATTTTTTCAATATTATATTTCTTTCTTCTTCTATACATTGTAAACTTTGTCTAATTCCGTTGGCAAATTAGAGTAAGTCATATGGAGTCTAGAAAGGTATACACAAGTTGAAAGTTTTCATGCCTATTCAATAATTGTCAACTCAAGTAAAATTTGATTATAATAGGTCTTTTTCATTTGAGGATTTCAAAATCTCTAGACTAATTGAAATGATTCAATTACAGAGTGTACCAGTCTTTATCCTACCACTACAACTTCTGCTGCTTCTTTTTTGGGTGGAATAAAAACTCTATAAAGACTTGCTCAAGGCTGAAAGAATAGTCGACAAAAGGGAATATAAAATAGAATATATCATTAAAAATTGTCCAAAAACTTTTACGAAAAATGTCATGACAAAAACTTTGGCTTAATCCACTACACATTGGCTAAGGTTGAAATTATCTATACACTCCAGTTTGAATATTTCCTAAAGGATTTAAGGTAGAAGTTGGATACTAGTAAACAATTTTCTTTCACTTGGAAGTATTCATTTACCTTTTTTCTTGGCCGTCATTTTGCTGAGACGCAGTCATTTTGGCAGAATTAACAAGATAACATTTTATAATTGTGTTCTCAATTTGCTTGATCCACTTGCATCTTGTAGATAGTGGAAGAGACATAAGGTTATGATATGTCGTTTAAATTAATGTGATTGATTAAATATTAAATAAAAAAAATATCTCAATACACGTGTACGTATAAATATGTAAGAAACTAACTTTTTAAGCTAATGTGTAGTTAGAATTGAAATAATAACGGCATATTGAAGCTAGTGTAAAATTCGATATACTAAGAAATGTAAGAAACAAACTTTTAGATGCTAATATTGTAGTGTTAGATTTAAAATAATAACGAATTTTTAAAGCTAATGTTGTATAAAAATGCAAGAAACAAAATTTGAAGCTAATGTACATCTTTAGAATTAAAGTAATAATTTTTTTTAAGCTATCGTAGAAGTTTATATAAAAATGTAAGAAAAGTGTTATAAAGAAGAATTGTCTATACGACTGAAAAACATATAAAACAAAATTATTAGATGTTACTGTTATTTAAGTTTGGTTCTCGATTCATATTGTCAATAACTAGATTTCTCTAACATTTGCATATTTCAAATGAATGTCAAGACTTTTCTTTTATAGAACTGATGATTAATTTCTCAAGTAATAAAGACATAAAACATGTGTTTTCTAGAAAATTGGAAAATTATAAGAGAAGTTTAAGGAAGACATAAGTCCAAAATGTTTCCTACATTTTCTAAATATTCAATAAAGTAATGTCAGAAACCAATTTGTAAGACAAAAATAAAAGAACCAAAGATGTCTTGTTGTCCACTAATTATGACTAGAGAAATTTGTCGTCAAAGTTTCTAGTACTCTTAAATTTATCTGTTCAATATTTGGTCGTTTCCTCGTTGAATTTTTCATACTAGTATCCCATGAATTACAAAAATTAATTTTTTGCCGGCAGTTTTCTTTCCTTTTTTTTTCTAGAAGCAGGCCGAAAATTGAACAGTGGAAAGGTATTAATCTCTTGATATTAAATACTGGATTGAATTCTCCTTTATGCGCTTATGTCATGAAAAGGACTTACTTGTCAAGATTATGTCAATTAAGCAACATTATAAATATATAATTGCTTGTTGATGCTATTGACTATTTGAAAAAAATTTAGAACCAATTTCATCAAATAATCAAGGTTACTTTTCGAGTAGATCAAGCTTATAAATAATTTGAAAAAAAACTTATAATATCCACCTTTGTCGCTAAAACAAATCTCGAATTGTTGACTTTAATCATCAAGAACTACTCAATCACAAAGAGGAATAAACAATTTTGGACCGGCCTTAATCATGAATTCTGCTTCACTAAACACTTTTTCTGTTGAACTTAACTTTAATTCTCAGAGAATTCTATACTCCTTAGCAACATCAGTGCCATAAGCCATAATAATTGTTACAATTATATTATATACAAAATCATACAGAGAGAAAGAAAGAGAATACTGACGTCCACCTTCAAAATTTAACTTGCGTAAACAAAAAAATTAACACAAACAATTTAAAAAGAGATTGTAATCTAAAGAACCCCAAAAATTTTATTCCTCTTCTCTAAGAAGAACACTACTTTCTATTTTTGACAAAGAAAGTTCTTTTTGACAAAGATGCACCTTAAGTTTTACTCAACTTTTATAAAAAGCCCTTAACTTTCTATTTTTGACAAACTTGCCCTTAAGTTTTGCTCCTCTCTTCTAAGAAGTCCCCAACTTTCGTTTTTTTTTTAACAGCAAAACTTCCAAGGTAACAAGAAGTCATGAAAGCTTCTTAGAAGAGAATGGTAAATTTTAAGGGCTTCTTGGAAGAAAAGTGTAAAACTTAGGGATTTAGATTCTCTCCACTACCAAAAAAGTAGTTGAGGGACCACTACTTAATCATAACCATTGATTATTTAGTGGGTGGTTATGTTTTTTCTTTGAATGCAAATTATGAATGAATATAATACAGTGGGGTACAATGAGTGTTAGATTTAGAATATATTATAATCACCCACTATATAATTAACAGTCGTAATTAAAAATAATGGTCTCTCCACTACTTTTATGTAGTAGAGAGGATCCAGTTTGAAAACTTTTGTGTCTCACCGTCAAAAAACAAAAAAAGTTGAGGGCTTCTTAGAAAAAATGGATAAAACTTAGGGACTTCTTTATCAAAAATAGAAACTTATGGGCTACTTAGAAAAAGGGGATAAAAATTAGAGGCTATTTAGATTATCTTCAAACACCGAATTATTAAACAAATCAATGCCATCAGCTGCTTTAAAATTAAGAACCCAGCACAAACCGTAGGGAATACATCAACCAATTTTTCCTCATATTTTAATCAAAAGTCGTATCTGATGTCCTTATCCCTCACAAAACACGTGCCCAAGGAACAAAAATCTAAGGCCAAGTCAGCACTTTTATCCCAAAATCTAGCCGTTACAATCCAACAAAAATTCGGTTAAAAGCAGGCAATCATTTACCGAATAATTCAACACGCGACCGATTCCTACGTAATTTTACCTTGCCGACCACTTCCTTTGCATTGAAGCCTTCTTCCTCTTTGACTGTGTAATCATCATATCATAATTATACTCAAGACTACAGCTCCTCTTCTATATATAAGACCTCGCTTTGCTCAAAAAATAGAAGCAAAAAATTTTCATAAAAAATAATAAATAAAATTTTTTTAAAAAAGATGGTTGATCACCAAGTTGAGTGCTTATGGTCTCTACTCTCCTTCATTGTTCATCTCTTCAACGTAGTTCGAAAAACCTTATGCAACTTGTTGGCTAGTCGAAAAGTGCATTTAGATCCGAGCAAAAGGGTACTTGTGAACAAAGGGTGCAACTTTGAGGAGGAGAAGGAGAAACTTGAAGGAGATGTGAAGAAGACTATGGTTGATGTTGATGATTGTAGAGTGAAGGGTTTGAAGAAGGCGAGGAAGAGGCCCGCAATGATTTTGATACCGGAGAATACTAATTGCGTTGAGTTTGTGAAGGAGGAGAAGATTGAGGAGGAGAAGGATGTAGAGGTTGAAGGAAGAGGGTATTGTTTAGTCAGTAGGAGAGGAAAGAGGCATTTGATGGAGGATGGATATGGGGTCATTAGTGATATTAATGGTGATTCTAAGCAGGTAATTGTCGTTAATAGTTTGAATTTATTTTGATTATATAAAAGTATTAGCACTTGGTGTGGATATTTATATATGATATGATGATATTAAGCTAGATCTAACATTGAGCTTTAGATGATGAGGTTTATATTGGGAAAAAATGTGATCTATGAGTTAAATGAGCCTTAAATAGGAGGCTAAGAACCAAATTAATCTAAAAATTTAAAATATCGGTAAAAATAAGAATTTATGGTTGGATATTGTTGTCGGATTTATCATGTAAATCTTCAGTATTAGTAACTTTAGATAAAAGAGAATATAGGGGAAAAAATGCGGGTCTTATTTTAATTCAGGATATTATATATATAGTTCTAAATTAGATAAAAGAGAAGATATTATAATTCCCTACTAGAGGTCTTCCTTAAGGAGAAGAAAAGAGCTTTGATATAACAACAAGTTCTACCCTCAAATTTTAATGGGCAAAAATATTTGAAACCGTGCACCTTAGTGATCATCATGTATACGCAATTAACTATGCAAAAGAAAATAAAACCAAGGCTTTTCGGAAGCGGATTGTGAATATCATGAAATTATCTTCATTTTCAAAACTTTATTTTGAAATGTAAATGTCGCTGTAACAGGCTACTGATAAATGACGATTTGAGCACCAATACTTTATCTTATACGGCAGATCAAGCTAAAGTGTTAATTACTAGTAAATTATACGACCCGTTATCACATTGAAACAGTCATAAATCACATTATAATCTAAAGCTCTAAACAAATAGAGGCCTTATTTGTCACACGTTAGCATATTAATTAACAATCTGACCGCTGATTTAACTTGTATATCTATCATTTTCAGGCCTTTTTCGGAGTATTTGATGGGCACGGAGGCCGAGCAGCTGTAGACTTTGTCTCTGAGAATTTAGGGAAGAATATAATACGAGCTGCCGACAGGCTTGAAGAAGGAGAAGACAAGTTGGAAATGGCAATGAGATCAGCATATCTGACTACAGATAGAGAATTCCTTGGTCAGGTATTTGAGCCAACACTACCAACAATATCTACGCACATTTGAATGTATCAAAGTCATAACGCAAATTTCATGTGCCATTTTGATTAGGTTTTAATTGATAGTTTGAACTGTTGTATTGATGAAGATCTCAATATGAAACTTATAAAAAAGAAAATGTACTGAAAACTGAATAAATTTTTTTAAAAAAGTTCTCCATAGCACATAGGATTATGGAACACAGTATCAATTTATGAGCATTACCTCAACATATTTGTTCATATAAAACCATTATTTCACAATGATTTATTCACCGAAAATCATTCTTTTCTCTTTAATAGGGCCTTAACAGTGGAGCTTGCGCCGCTACTGTTCTACTCAAGGATGGAGAGCTTCATGTCGCGAATGTAGGCGATTGCAAAGTAGTGATGAGTAGAAACAAAGAAGCTAGAACCCTAACAGTCAACCACAATCCGGGAACAGAAAATGAAAGAAATCGCATTGAGAGCTTGGTAAGCTACCTCGTCCAATTTTCTAGTGCCATATTGGAAGAACAGTTAGATGGACGTATGGTTAAATATATTTAGACTCATAAATATATTTTTTTATCTGGTATCATCACAGGGGGGATATGTGAGTTGCAGAAATGGAACATGGAGAGTTCAGGACTCATTGGCGATATCAAGATCAATCGGCGATGCAAATTTAAAAGAATGGATTAGTTCTGAACCTGAAACAAGATCACTGAACTTAACTCCGGACTGCGAGTTTTTGGTATTGGCTTCAGATGGCCTCTGGGATAAGGTACATACATAGAACTGTGATACTGACTATTTCTCGATTCAGAAATTTTGAGAAAAAGAAACTAATATATGATTGAATTGTGCAGGTTAGTGATCAAGAGGCAGTGAACGTTGTATTGAAAACTCGAGATTTCATGAAGTCATGTAAAGATCTTGTTGAGATGTCTTGTAGAAGAGGTAACAGAGATGATATAACAGTAATGATTGTTGATCTTCAGAGTTTTGTTTAGTTTTAGTGAGTATAGATAAGCTTTCATTTGGGCTTTGTATATAATTTTTTTATCTTCTAGCCATTTGCTTAATGTTCAGCCAGACGGAATATTGTAAAGGAATGAGGACGCCTATTTGGAAAATATTAGTTTTGTTAAATGGAGAATGTTGAAATTAGTTTTGTTGGATTTGGATTTGTTTTTTTTTGGATATAATATTTATTTCATTTTTTGGAGGATTATAGGCATCATTACCATATTGGTACCTTTAGTAGGGCCATATTTCTAATATGATCAAAAAACGAATTTCACTTGCGATATTATGATATTAATATCAACATTTGATGTCAATTTGATACTATTTGTATATGTGAAAAATAACTAAATTGCTATAATAAGTAGTAGAAAAAAATAACAAGATTGATATTATTTTTGATATTAATACTATAATAGCCCAAGTGAAAGAAAAAATATCATGTCAAAAAATACCGATTTGGTAATTTAGCCGAGGATTAACTATCACGTTTCTTTTGTCCTTATTTTTACATGACATTAGACTAATGCAACTTGTATTATTTAGACTTTAAGATAATAAAACATACTTCTTCTCCTTTTTTTTATCTAAGCTAATGAGCATCACCTTTTTTTCGCCAAACAGAGACAATTTATTATTTTATTTTTTATATAATAAAAACTTCTAGAAGAAAAGGTTAATTTCACAAAACCCTTCTAAACCTTGTTTACCTTAATAACTCTCTTGAAATGTGAGGTGTCTCACAAAACCCCTCTAACTTTAGCTTATCTCACGTAACTCTCATGGCTGTAATTTGTAAATAAGTGAATTTTTTTTTGAGAGATAAAAACTCAAGCTTTTGGGGAAAGAGTATTTTGCCCATAAACGACGAAGGATAAAAGTTTGTCATTCAAAGAAATTTTAGTTATTTTCAAATTACAGACAAGTTGATTAGTGAGATAAGCTAAAGTTCAGGTGACTTTTGCGAGACGCCTCATAGTTTAGGGGTTTTATGTGAGGTAAATGAAGTTTAGAGGGGTTATGTGCAACACACCCCAAAGTTCAGGGGTGTATTGGAAAACTAACCCGTTAAAGAATATTAAAATGCAATAAGCCAAAAAAAGTGCAAAATATCTCAAGATATTGAGGCGCTTTCTGCAATTGACTAATTTAAGTCCAAACTATACTTTGAAAAAAAAAAGAATATGGATTAGACAAAAAGTCAATATTAATTAAATAAATAACATCTCAGTCCTCCACTAGAGGACACCTGTCCCCTTCTCTATATTCCAAAGCTCTGCTCTCACCCAAAATCCCAAATCCCTAACCCTAATCATTAAAGTTCCAATCTTTACTCAATCCTCTCAGTCCCAATTCAATGGAGTCACCAACCGATATCGAGGACTGGGAAATCCTCAACGAATCAGACTCAGCCACAAATCTCAAACCCTTGGAACCCATCGATTCCGAGGACGGCGCTATTAAGCCCGACTACTTCTCCTTGAATCCGATCAAACCCCAGCGGAAATCCGAGGACGAGATCGATGAGGGCGTCGTCGATTCCGATAACCCCAGCTGGCTCGATCCCGATTCGGATTCGAGGTACCAACAACAAAATGAATACTATTTTTTTCCTTCAGTTATATAATATCAATGAAAATCTACAATTTAGAATCCCAAAATTGATAATAGGTATCTTTTGATGTCATGTAATGCGCATGAACAATCTAGAAAACACAATTTCCAATGATATTGAAGTGTCTTTTTTGTTTTATAATTATGTATTAAGTGGGCAACGGATTTAAGCAGCTTTAAGAGCTTTCAGAAACATTAACTTTTGCATTTCTTCAAAATTTTATTGAAATAGTTGATGTATACTGGAGCATATTAAATCTGTATGTTCAATTTGGATTGATAATATTACATTTTGGATACTAGTGATAGTAGCGTAGCTCAAATGGTTAACTATTTTCGTGCGCCCCGTTGTTTAATCTTGTCATTTCTCCCGACTACTGCATTTTAGTGATCTTCACTGTATATGATCAAATGGCCTTAATTGAGTGGAAGCAACATCTAATCTTACGAATGCACTTCTTTCTTAGCAAGTGTTTTACTACTTATAGTGTATATCAGCAAGATCATTGTAACATTCTCATTTCTGCTGCACTCATCTTTTTGCACATGTTATTTTTTAGTTGCCCCATGTTTTTTAATTGCCCGACATTCTGACCATCATTCGAGGTACCAAGCAATCTCAAATTCCAGAAGCCGTTGGTCCGATGAGTCATCGGAAGAGCCAAGGTCGGTGGTGGAGGAGAACGAGGAGGAGGTTGGTGGCAGTGAATTGGGGAAAGGTGGGAGCTTTGATGGGAATGGGGAGAGGGTTTGGTGGAGGATGCCATTGGAGGTGCTGAAGCTGTGGGTTTTAAGGGCGAGGCCTGTATGGTCGATCTCCATCATGGCGGCCATTGTTGGGGTTGTGATGCTGGGAAGGAGATTGTACAAGATGAAGCAGAAGGGGAGGAGCATCCCTCTTAAGATCGCCATTGATGACAAGGTGAGGTTTTTTTTTTTTTTAACTTTTTTTTATACTTCTTTTGGTTATGTTGTCATGTGATTTGAGATGGATTGGTGTTCAGGATGAGGGTCTTGCTGCTAAGGACTCAAATAATGAGGGAAGAAATAGCAATAATATAATTAGAAGTTTAGAATCATGTTCTTTGCTTTCTATGATGAAAGGATCATAACAAAGGATTATAGTCATTGGTGTTCTACTAATATGATAATGCTTCATCCCTCTTCTACTATTAAGGACCCATTGCGTCAAATAATTGTGGGAAAGATGTTTGTTGCACTTCGTGGAGAACCTTGTTGAGAAAAGAGTCTAGCCACCTCTGCGCCATCTGAAAGAGTTACTTCTTTCTAGGGAAAAGATACCTTCTTTTGTTGTTTCCCATTTGAAAATATGTATTTATGATAGAAAAGTATGATGTTTCATGTGAAAAAATTTAAAAACATATCTTAGGGCTTAAGTGTTTTAATTAAGTAGAAATCCTGATATTGTTCTGGAATCTGGATTTAGGATTTGGTTTCTGTCATCCATTCGAAGTGCTGATCAAGTATATTCTGAGTTTAGCATCATGCTAAGCTCAGGAAAACTAGGATGCCAGAACACCGGTCTACCATATAAAGAAGTGACTAATTTTGGGAGAGATTATGGAGATACCAATTTTTCAATCATGCTATTATTAGGTTCGCCCTATTATTAGGGATTCTATGGTGAAAGGTAGTGGAGAATTGCCGGTATGTACCATATATCATGATAAGTTATTGCAATTGTTGTTGTTATTACTAGATGTGTTTTGGTAATTCTTGAATGATGCCAATGATTGGTGTCTACGTTTCATACAACCAAGAGCGATGAGCATTTGATTGTGTACTGGATGTTGGGAGGATCATTCAGAGTCCAGCTTAATACAAAGATCTACTTTTTCTTTAGAGAGAGCTTTGGAAGAGAGGAGATGGGGAGAAAGCCACTTGCTTGGCATGGTAACTGACCTAAACATGGCCACAAGGCTCAATTTTGAGGTGGATCTTGGGCTTGCCTTATCAACTCTTATAGGCAAGGCTGGCCTAGGCCCATTTACAAATGGACTGGTGGAGTTTGGCAGTTATATGACCTTGTATAGAATATCAATTGCTAGTTGCTGTGTGTTATTGTCGGATTGGAGATTACATAACCATTGTATGATCCATTTTTGGTCACCGGTAGCATGTTGTGTTGGACACACAAAATTTGTAACTAAGAATTTCTTGCTTGTTATGTTCGTATAGGAATGTCCTTGCCCATGCAACAAATGTGAGAGGAGAGTTCAGAACTTGGAAGATTACTCCCAATGAAAATATTATTAAATTGTAGAAATTATATTGCATAAATAAGAAAGCAACAAAATCTTTTGAACTTCTATACAAGGCACACTGCTTTCCGGTAATGCATTCCTTTTATACATGGTTTCTTCATAGCCAAAGGGTGGATTTAGGTGGGAAGAAGGTGCACGCATTAATTTTTGACACAAATAATATAAAATGCATTCAGGCTAGGCTGGGTTTGGACCTAGGCTGTCAAGGTGCTGGTTTACTGGGCCTAAAATTACACTAGAACCATTGCCAGTCGTAATTTCCATTGATTAATACTCATATTAGATATGTGCCGATTAAATACTGATGAATCATGAATTTAATAAATTCCACATGCATAGATACCTATTTTCAATATTTTTATTTAATATTTAGAAAATTCGTCTATACAGAAGAGTACTACTTGAAAGGAATATACTCTGACAAAAAAGTACTCGCAGTTAGAAGATTGGAACAGTTAGTAACCTTGTGACCATCGATAAACATCCATAATTGACTTTGTTAACTATGATATTCCTTCTATAATGAACCTTGAATTTCATTGGTTTAACATTAAGTTTATTAACTTAAGATTAGTTGCAATATTATTGACTCCTGTCCTTGCTTAAATATCTATCGAATTTTTTATCATATTCAGTAAAATTCTGTCCGCAACTACTAGTATTTCCTCCTGGATTTATCTCTCTCTCATAGTGTAACAAAATCTTGCAGAGGGCATCACAGTTCGTGGCCCGTGCTGCACGTCTCAACGAAGCGTTCTCTATAGTGAAGCGTGTTCCCGTCATAAGACCTTCTCTTCCAGCAGGCAGTGTCACTTCTTGGTCCATGGCTTCCTTGAGATAATGCAGAGGGTTGCTTTTGTGGATATTGAAGAGCTCAATCTCTCTTCCCTTTGGTACTATTCTTTCTTTATGAAAGAGAGTCGTTATCCTTTATATTGGAAGTATTTATGGTGTATAAACTTGTATGTAATTGTGATTATTACTCTTTTAGCTTTGTCTTGTAACTTACTGTGATTGGGTTTGTAAGCTTGATATGCATTAAATAGTTTTTGCATGCAATTGCGCCCTACATTACTGATGTGCGCTGTGTGATACTTTTCCAGTTTTCCTGAACCAAGAGAAGGTATATGAATAATCTTCACACTAGAATTTATCAATTGTGTAAATTTTTGGCTCATCATGAATTATGAAGGAAAGCATATAGATTTCTGTATCAGTCCATTTTCCTTCTATTTTTCTCACAATGAAGGTTATACTTTTTTAGAACAATTTGCATGTCTGAACTAGATTTCAAGGGTAATGTTGGAAAAAAGAGAATTTGGTGAACGGGGAAAATAGTTCCTAAAGGGGTCAAGAACAAGTGGGAATCTTAGTCTTACATTGGATAGAGTAAAGAATAATGATGAGTTTATAAGTAAAATCCCAACAATAGGAGTTAAGCTCCTATTGGGGACATTGTGTCTCGTGGGCCCGCGCAGGGGGTGCAAATCCTAGGATCTGAACTAGCCCGATTAGCCTGAACTTGTGTGTAGGCACGCGACCTGCGGACAAGAATGTCGCACCAAATCTTGGGGGCTTAGAAAACGTTAAGTTTTGTCTACAGAGATATTTTTTGGCCTTGGCACAATCGGGCCTAGTTCAGGTTCAGCTTGCCCACGAGAAAATTTCGCGAGTAGAGTAGTTACAGATTTGGCGATCACGCAAATTGTGGGGCGGTTATAAAATTTAATGTGCATTATCTGCACGTGGGGCAATTACAAATCTTCCTCCATGTGACCTACGAACATTACCCCTCCATCTCCGCTGAAAATTTTTACGAGCCCGTTCTTTACCATGCTATAAATACTGCAGTCCTTCAAGCTTCAGAAAGATAAGAGCAATCTCTCTCCTCTTCAATCTTTCTCTATCTTCGTCCTCCGATTCTCCTATTCGTGTTCGGTTCGCACAACAAGGAGCAGGTGCTGGCTGCCTTGCGAGCTCGTTGTATCCTGGGAGGTAGACGTCTACATTAGTTTTCGAGCACTCCGAAGGGGGCGAATCTGCTTTAAGGAGACAATGTTTCACTGGCCTCGAGCTCCATCTACTTTGTAATTTTAAAGTTGTTGTCTTTTGTACATATATCTATTATGTTCATCTTTTCTCCACTGTAATTCTTTCATAAGTTTTCTTATATAACTAATTCTAACTAGATCGTTCTTTGATAACAGGTAATGGCTATGAGCTCTTCTGCATGCGATGCCCACAGTGGCTGTTATCAATAGAGGGGGGCTGAAAAGTATTTTAACCATACAATATTAACCTGGGATGAAGTTAAAATATTTTAGTACTTCATTCGGAGTGTGGAAAGTCCTATATAAATATTTGTAATGATGTAATAGCCTAGACGCGTCGTCAACACCAAGGTGGACGTGCCGGAGTGGTTATCGGGCATGACTAGAAATCATGTGGGCTTTGCCCGCGCAGGTTCGAATCCTGCCGTCCACGCGTTTTTACTTTCTTTTTCTTTTTTCAATGTTTAACGTTTTCATTGAGTTTTATTAGTTTTGGATCTACACTAATATTTCCTTAAATTGATTTTGGTCGACAAAAAGTGATTGATCCACCCGGCAAATATTATTCATACGAAGTGAAACATGGATACATCGAACTTATAACATGTTATTGTTAATGTATATAATCTATTATGTTTGAAACAATGTATATAATCTATTATGTTTGAAATAAAGCTCTAGTCATCTAGACTGTGAAAATACTCCTGTTTTATTGACAGAAAACATCATTGATCTACCATATTATTATGTGGAAAACACCTCTAGTATAGTAGATTTTTTGTCAAAATTAAGATATCATTTATGCCTGGGATTGTTTATCAAGAAAATGGAGGTTTACTATCAAACATTTAATGCATATATAAAAGATTTTTCTAAAAAAGTCTGATTATAAGCACCTAACTACTGTCTAATCACTGCGTAGACATGAATCACATTGTCATTTAGCACATGGATACCACTCAAACTTTTACAACTAATTTAACATTTTTCTAGCATCACTAGATTTAACGCAACAAAACAAGTCTTTTATTCATCTTACACAAGGGCTTGACAAACCAACCAAGAACAAAATTCCTGCCATGAACAAGCCCAAAACTAAACGAGGATACCAAAAACAACCCTCATCACTCCCTCTTACATAATTTCAAATCAAATTCCTATATATAAAAAAAAGAACTAAACAAGTCTTGTCTTTACTGATCTTACATAGCAAAACAAGTCTTTTGCTTCAATCCTAACCCTCGTTTCTTTCTCTCTTACATAAATTAATCTTACAAAAAATCATAACCATCTATCATTTAATATTCTATCATGTTCGCCAATTGAGTCATCGCGTGCGAATGCCTACTGATCACATCACTTGTTGAAACGTCTTGTGAAAGCACAATCTCATATCCATCATAATACGACTCCATACCATCGGCCATGAGCTGCCACACTAACCCTCCTCCCATCGACCCTCCCGCCCTGGCGTAGCCGTAGATGCTTCTATACACCATGCTGAAGAAACTGTCACGGTTGATTAAATTGTATCCTGGATCTTTCTTAGATTTTCCGAACTCTGTGAATGCCAGTGGTTTTTTAAGTATGTTTTTGGAGTCGTTCCAATGGCTCCACATCCATTGTCGGACAAACTCAGCATGTGCGTCGTCACTCTGACCTGATAGCCTGTACAAATTAGAGTTCAGAAGAGAAGATGATGAGCTCACATAGAGAAGTACGAGGTTGTTTGGTTCGCTGTAACTATCATTGCAATGCGAGCACGAGTTATATGCCGCTACAATTTCTGAAACTATTTTCAGATGCATCGACAGTTGTATGCAACTGCAGTTGCATCGAACCCAATAGCCTCTATATGCACGTATAACTCCATTTTTTTTAAAGATTTTACGCAAAATGTTTTATTAAATCACCATTGATCAGGGTAAGCATGGATGGTAGCAAAGTCTACTTCTTTGATGAGGTTGTTGGTGATGAAGTCAGTTCCAACTTCATAGCCAGGGTTATATTGCTTTTTTTGAGGCATAGAATCTCCATAAAAGCCCTCCATCCCTACTTCGACCAAGTGTTTTTTGTCCAAGGATTTTGTATAAGACGCCATCTCCTGGACCCAAGCCTGTTACAAATTTTTAGGGGGGGAAAAAGAATAATTAGTCAAAAAAATAACGACATAGGAAAGCTCAGTTACTACATATTCTAAAACAATTTTGTATTGAATAAGAGCTTAAAATTATCCGTGTCCGGAATCTCATTTGTTAATGACTTTGAATTTTCACTGTGCCACCAAACTCTCACCTAATCTCTACTGTGCCACCAACCCTTTTCTATTTTTTTAATTATTTTCTTATGGTTATAAAAGGAGGGGGGGGGGGTGAGGGGAGAGGGTTTAATGCATCAGACAGAGAAAGAAAAGAGAGAAAAGTAGAGAGGAAGGAAAAGAAAAAGGAGAGAAGAGAAAGAAAGTTTTTTTTTTGAGTGTTATTCTCCTTGAGAGTTCGGGGAAATATTAGAGTGGTCCCCTGTTTGTAATATTCTCCTCTGATTAGTGAAAGTTCTCTGCTGTTCTCGCCCATGGACGTAGGTCATACTGACCGAACCACGTTAAATCCTTGTGTGCTGTTTTCTTTGTGTTCACTCTGCATGTTCAGTGTTGTTATTATCCACTCTGTATAGACATCTTTTGTGTCTGTGAAGCCCCTCCGCTGCAACATATTTGCCTATCTATAAAATATTTATTAGAAAAAACACTTAAACACCTATTTAGCGATGAACTCTGAGGAGGTTGGTGATAAGATTAAAAGGATCAATTAAATAAGAATGGCAAGGCAAGAAATATACACGTACATCCGCATGAATACGTTATGATAATACTTCAAGACAGAATTAATTTGCATCCCAATGGATTTGAACTCTAGATTAAATTTAACTACATTACCATAATTTGGATGATGGGAAGTATACACGATTGTGAATAATTTGCAGGACGCCCATATTTCATCTTATTGCTATTTTTTTCCTTTATTTATATCTATTCAGCTCGAAATTCAGAAGTCGTTGAAAATGGGCTACAGAAGTTTCACGGGCCTAATTCTCTTGAATCTGCACAAAATTAGTGACGCCGTGCAATAATTTTTTGTGGCAGTGCTGTAGTAATAACCTGCAAAAGCGAGAGTACTGTCATTTATTTCAAAGATATGATGATGAATGCAATCTCAAACAACTATGGGTTTCTCTCCCATCTCCCCTCTATATAGCTTGTTGAAGATAGCAGCTTGGCTCTCATGGATTCAATCTCTAATTTACAAATTTCGGAAATGAGAGGCTTCGGGAAAATAATGTTTATTAAACAAGAATTTATGCGCGTGGTACGAAGAGGTTAGAAAGATATTTTGTTCTTCCTTTATAGCTAAATAATTTACTAATTTGTGTTAATATTTAAGATAATGCTTCATATATCCTTGTTGCTATTATATTTCAGTTATAGCTGACGCTTTGTAAATTGGCTATTTACAAGGCTAGCACAATACGTAAACCATCTGCATTACAGTATAAAGGATTATGTAATGGATAATATCCATTCATGGAATACCATTATATATATATTAGAGTAAATTTCACAAAATCTCAAAAAAGCTTGGGTGTTTTTCACTTAATTCCCAATAAATTTGAAAATTTCACTTAACTCTCGATAAGTTTAGAAAATCTAGAAAATATCCATACCTTTTAATTTTTTTTCTTTTATTCTAAAATAGCATTAATTTATAGTATCGGAGCCACCTAATGAGTAATGAGGCTTTCAATACTGACTGAGATCTTTTCTTTTACATCAAGCTCCGATCTTTCCTTCATCTCTCCCTCCCATTCTTCACCGACTCGTATGCATCCTTCATCACTACGCAAGCACCCGCAGCATCATCTAAAAAAAAAAAACACGTGAAATTTACATATTAAAAAGGTCATATTTAATTAATTGTGCATGTTTTGACGTTTCAGAAATCTTTCGGCTTTGGCCAAGAATAAGGACAGGGTAGTCCTAACGAGGTCAAATAGCGCAGATGAACTTCCAAGTAATGAGGCATTTGAGGCTTTTGTGATAAGTCCGAACATGGCCATAAAAGATGCATGCAATTGGAATAAAAAAGGTGCCCTTATTTCCTTTCGGAAACATTGATGTACAAGTCATGGTTATTCAAACTTTCAAAATTGATGAGTCATAGCCATCTCCTGATCGAGCAAGAAAAGAGAAGAGAAGTAGATTGAGTACATAACGAACCAAAAGGAGAACGAAAGTTTCGTAATTACAGATAATATAATTCAAGAGGCTGAAGAAAAAAAAAAAGGGGTAAAACTGATTTTCAAGAGTTCCCGAGTGGTAAAAAAAATTTATTTGACCGGTAATGAAATTTAAATAAAAATGAGGTTGAACTATGATTTTCAGGGAAGCATGACTTAGATAGTAGCAAAGATCAAATGATTGGAGATCCCACAACGAACGATGCTACATTGTCATCGCGATTGCCCAACCTAATTACAATTCATTAAAGCACCTGACTCTGAATGTTGATTGTGTTGTTGATTTGATAATATGACACTGAATACGGTGGCTGTAAATTTAAACTCGTCCTTGTTGTTTGGTAGATATATAGTTATCATGTACATATCACAATTATTTTGTTATGGCAATTCATATATGAATGAGACTGATGAAAGATTTGTGTCGTATATATAATTTGTTATAAATGTGTGATGATGAGGTCCGTTTTCATCGTGTAGAAATTTAATCTTCATTTGGACGATCACGGTTGGCTTGTTTGTATCTCATGCTTTATTTTCTCACTCTCTTATTGTTTAAAGATGTCAAGTGAGCTTATCTCGTTTTCTCATATCAAGACATTTTTCCTTAGAGTTCGAATCATTTTACTGATGAACTCTGTGGAAGTTGGTCAATTTGATCATTAAATAAGGTTAATAAGTATTAGTTTAAAAATATCAATTAAAATAAGAATGACAAAGCAAGAAATATACATCTACATCCCAAGAATATATATGTACAGTGGTGAATAATTTGCTGGATGCCCATATCTCATCTAACTGCTACTCTTTTTTTTAAAGGTTTTTTTTCCCTTGGAAATCACCTTTAGAATAGGGTCAGAAATCACATTTGTTTTCAATTTATACATAAATCACTTTTTAAAGACTTTTGGTTGCAGTCAATTACTTGGGCCACTTTTTAGTTGTCTTTTCTATAATTGATCTCATCTAATCTCCATTAAGAATCTCCTCTCAAATATAGTTTTATCTGTCAACTAATTATCACAACAAAACTGAAAAAATATGATCTAAAAGTGTGTTCAGGTGGTTAATTGCAATAATGAACTGTTTAAAGATGATTTATGTATAAATTAAAAATAAAAGGTAATTACTATAGAATGACCTGTTTCGAAAGAAATCACCGTAAAGGAAAGTTTATGTTTCGTGTAGTTTCCTATCGTCTAGAAATTTATTGAACCTCTACGTAAAAATGGGTAGGAATTGGCAGTACTACGTTTTTTAAGGGAAACGATTACAAGATGAAGATGGGCCACAAAACTACACGGGCCTGATTCTCCGAGCCTGTGCAAAGTTAATGAGTCCGTGCGATAATTTTTACTCCTCAGAAGAAGCAATGCAGAGACATGAATAGCCTGCAAAGCAAAAGTAATATCATTTATTTCAAGATATGATGATGAATGCAATATCAACAACCAGTCTATTCTATGAATAATTAAATGAAAGAAGACCATTGGTTTCTCTCCTATCCTTTACAAAGCTTGTGGTAGATGGCAAGTCTCAACTCATGGAAGTTGAATTGTTTCCGTCTCTACAAGTATTGAAAATGGGAGGCTTCTGGAAAATTGTGTTTATAACACAACAATTCAACTGCATGCTAAAGAGAGGTTAGAAAAATACTTTATATTTTCTTATAGCTAAAGAAATATATTATTTTTTCCCTTAAAATGCATGTATAGCAATGCTTTATATCCGTCTTGACTCATTACAGTATAAAGGATTTTATCATTCATGCAGAGGTTAGAAAGATACTTTAATTTTTTTAAAGATATGGGTGGTGCAAGTAAGAGTTGTGGTCCATTTCAAGCCATCGTAGGCTCTGTTATTAGTGTCGATTGATTAGTGATTTTTTAAATTAGTTAATTTCATGAATTTTATTGTTTTGGTAAATCGTGTAGTTCGTTAGGCTAATGAAAATATATTCTTAAGTTTCAGGAAGTTACTGAGCCTTCCTAGCATATGGGGGCATTGAGTTCACCGGCACTATGGAGTGAGATATGACTGTGATTATAGATGGAAGAATCGCAAAAGGTGATCAAATGAATTTTCTGTGTTTACTTTCTTCCAAAGTTAATTGTAAATTGTCAAGACATTTTAATTATTTTTCTCGGTCATTCTTTAGGGTATCTATTTGGTCGAAAAACCTCATACAATTACTCAAAGATCCTTTGCATATTTGACAGTTTTTGTTTTTTGTTTTTTTCAGTTGAGACAGACCTATTAACAAGCTAAGTATCTTGATTTTTCTAGCACAGGCCACCCCTTGCGCTTGGAGTTATCTTATTTGAATATGTCAACCATCAAGAATATCATTTGAAGAATCTTCTCCGTCAATGATACAAGCTTGGATCTTTTCACAAGCTTGGATCTTTTCTCTACTGATGATTTGTGGGGCGTTGTGTATTTTATTGTTGAAAATGGAATTGTTAAATAAAATCTTTATAAACATTTTACTCTTTTGCTTTAAAATAATTCTGCATATCATGTTCTAAGCTTGCTGTTTCTTCAGTGCGTGAACAATAGCAGAATTTCCAGGCATTCCAACTCCTTCATGCTTTTTCAGAAATAGTATATATATACTTTAATATGGGATATAATGAAACTATTTCTCATAACTGTTCACAGTATAATTTACAGAATTCGATGAGCATCCTGATGTTTAAGATCTAGCAAGTAGAAAAGTTCAATTTCAGACACCATCAGCAAACATGAATTGAAATCTACTTGTGACTACTTATTCCTTAGATACTAACATTTTGTAATTAACAAGAAGCTTGTGATTTGTGAAAAGAGATATTATTTGTTACTATATGGTTTGTTAATTACTTTGTCAATCATTGTTATAAATAGTTCCTCAGTGTTTTACTAGAATTATGTAACCCCTTCCAAATTCAATGAATGATATTAAGCAAATCATGTAACCTCTCTATAACTTTTTACTCATAGTTCTTAAACTTAGGAAAGATTATGTGATTCTAGTGAGAAACAAATCATGTAACCACAGTGCACACAGGATTTGAACGCAAGCCCTCCATGAGAGAGCGACATGGCTTTGGCATGTGACTTTTGAAATTGTTAAAGACCATATGATTCTTGTGTAACCAAGATAGTTCATTAATTTTTTTCCCTTTTATTTAACTGTGTTGAAAAGCAATTTCTCAAAACACCCTCAAAATGGGAGGCACTAGGAAATAACTCTAGGCTTTTATCTAATTCATTCCATACATCAAGTACATACATTTAAGGATCTTTTAGTTATAAAATCCCTCAAATTCTAGGGGTTTTGCAAATTGGTCCCTAAATTACCAAAATGCTCTCAAGTCATGTCTTTGTGAACACAGAGGTTTTGGCGGAAACATAAGTTGAGAGACATTTTCGTCATTAAGTGACGTATGAACAATTTCAAAGATCTGAGGGACTACTATGTAGCTATTGAAGATTTGAGGGACCAATATTTAGAAACCTTAAATATAAGGGTTAATTGTGAATATACCCCCTTGTACTATCACCCAATTGCGAATAAATCCCCTATAGCTCTATTCGTGTGAGATCCCTTAGTATTGGCCCAAGTATGAATAAATCCATTCAGTGAACTTTTTTCGATTCTCTTAAAAGTAATTAAAAAAAAGCAATTGGGGTCTACCATCGGCTAGAGAACTAAGAGGGTCTATCTGCCTCCTCAAAAGTCAAAATCTTTTTATTGATTTTAAGAGTTAAAAAAACTCACTCAATATTTGCACAAATGGAATTAGGGGGTCCATTGGTAATTGAGTGATACTCTGGGGGACTATTCACAATTCACCCTAAATTTAATTATAGATCTATTGATTCCACAATTTATGCCCCTTAACCTTGGCCCATGTATGTTGTCAACCTCCCATTGAGAGCTCCATCCTCCCAACATGTGATAGCAATAGCAATGCTATTAATTAAATTTAAAAAACGAAGAAGAAGACGACCACGACGGAAGACCAGACTTTTTATTTTGCATTGTTTTGTAAGTGTGAAATTTCTTCTTTTAACTTTCACCCATTAAATTAAACATAGATATTAGGAGGCGTTCCATAAATTTTTTTAATATCTATATTTATATTAGGCTAAATTACACAAAAATACCATAAAGTTTCCCGCTTTGATAATTAAATACCACGCCTTGCGTTTTGGTAAAAAAAATACCATAAAGTTTCTAAAATTTGCATGTTACTACTATTGATTATGCAGACATGAAAATTTTCATTCAAATATTTCTCTATGATACTTACATGCTAATTTTAGAATTTTCTAACCATTAATTTTTGTTAAAATTTTTATTAGAAATATCCCAACTCTATTTAAAGTAGAATGAAGACATGTTTAAAAAAGAAATTTGGTTGATTTAATAGCAAACTTAACAAATATTATTACTAAAAGATCTAAAATTAACGTGTAAGTATCATAGAGAAACATTTGGGTGAAATTTTAAGGTTTGCATGATTTTAGAAACTTTATGGTATTTTATTGTACCATAATGCAATTTGTGGTATTTATTTGTCAAAATAGGAAATTGTATGGTATTTTTTGCAATTTAGCCCTTGTATTATTATATTATATACTATTTATAACAGACTATTTGAGGTGTCAAAACTTTTGATTGCCTCTTTTGCCCTTCTAAATTTTGATAAATTTCTAATAATGCCATTAATTTGAATTAATCTTCCACTGTGGTTGTTTGGTTGGATAGAATTAGAGTTGCAAAAGTAAAGAGAGCAAACATGATTTATATTTATATTGTTTGGTTTGCAACTTTGCAATTTGAAGGTACATGGGCTTGCATTTTATAGAAAAACTTGTAAAAAATACTACGATCAATTTGGTGAGAGGAAAAAACTGCAATCTAAAAAAATAATAATAATAATTCCACCCCATCAAAGTAAATCTTTTTAAATCAAACAGAAAATCATCCACACCCAAGTTTCCGTATATGGCAAAGTTATTTAGCTTTTGCACTGATAGCTTTTTGAAATACATGTGCTATAATACAACTCCAGATATGTAAACAATGTATTTAAACTTGATTTCTTGCAACAAATCCTACATGTAACATTTGCTGCTGTAACAATTACTGCAATTTATTTTTTGCAACAAACTAAACACCCCCTAAATATCCATAACCCCTTATTAACTGTGGATCTTCTCACCTTCTAAAAAATATTGGTAATTTATTTTAATAAGATCTATAAAATATGTTTTAATTTATATTACATCATTATTAATTGTCATAAAATAGTATAAAATTGTTATTTAATGCACTATTTCATATAGTTATAATTATTTATAAATAATATAATATTAATTGTTTTATCATATTATAATAAAATAAATTATAAAATAATTATACAAAATTTATTATACACTATTACTGTCACGCCCCGCTTCCCAAAATACACGGAAACGGGACGCGAACAAGCCCGCGACGTATTAGATCGGGGAGTATAAATTTAAAACTTTTCTCCTCAACCTAATA